>MJUU01057291.1:16281-31524 GCA_002080025.1 Modiolus philippinarum | reverse complement strand
TTAAAGAAGGGGCATTTCATGATGTAATGATACTCATCACCCAAATCATTTGTATTACAAACATTACAAAATCTATTTTCTCGTGGAACATTATTCCATCTGCCATGTTCAATTGGTAATCTAAAATTAGAAGTTCGAAATTTACACAGTAATAAAGAGTCTTTATCTTCAAGTAAATCAAAATATTTTTCCATGCCAAATTTATCCTTATACAATCTATAATTAATGCACTTAGAATTTTCCTCAATAGTTGTGTTCCAATGTTGTAAAAACTGATCTCGAAGGTTAGTTCTGATCCTTGATCTAAGCCAAATATCACTTAAAAAATTTGTGAAGTCCATACATATGACAGGCCACATTCATTGAGTATTTTTTTTACAAAATCTAACCATGGGAATACATATCTGTCATTCGACTGAGTAACATACATAAAATGGTACATTAAAGCAGAAAACTTGGTTTGTTTTCCTGTAATAAGTTTAGACCAGTAAGATATAACCCTTTGCTTCACATCTATTATAAGAGGATATCTGCCAAGCTCTCCATAAATCATACAATTAGGAGTAGAGCTTTTCAAATTTAAGATAAGTTTACAAAATTTTAGGTGCACCTTTTCAATTTGATCAATATTAGAGAATCCCCATACCTCACTTCCATATAATAATATCGGTTTAACGACTTTGTCAAACATATCTAGTTGACAAGAAATTGATAAATTATGATATTTTCCTCTTTTGAAAATTTCATACATTGCTTGTTTTCCTTTATTAGCTTGAGCCTGAATTGCTTTACAAAATTTGCCACTTCTAGACAAAATTATTCCTAAATAGTTAAACACGCTCACAATATCGATCTTTTGTCTTTCGTATTCAAATTTCAAATTATTTGGCAATCTTCCATGTGAAAAACATAAAATTTTTGTTTTATTAACATTAACCTTGAGCTTCCATGCTGAACAGTAATTTTGAAAAATATCTAACTGTTTTTGTAAATCTCTTGGTGTTCTGCCATCAACACAGTGTCATCAGCATATAACAAAATAAATATTTTAAAATACAAATTAAGTTCTGTTTCAATTTCATCTGTAAGAGAAGATAAACCTTTGAGATCATATCTACCCATAAAGTCTTCTAAGTCATTTAGAAATAAGACAAATAAGAAAGGTGACAGATTTTCACCTTGTCGGACTCCCATTTCACATGGAAAATAATCAGAGACATAGCCATTATAAATTACATTTGATTTAATGTTTTTATACATATTTTGAATGACTGTAAACATTTTTCCATTTATATTACTAAGAATGCACTTATGCCACAATCCTTCTCGCCAAACTTTATCGAAGGCCTTCTCAAAATCAATAAATGTGCAATATAATTTTCGCTTTTTTTGTTTTAAAATTTCAAAGAAGGAATACAAAGTGAAAATATTATCAACTGTCGAGTACCCTTGTCTAAAACCACATTGGTTTTCTTTTAGCAATAAGAAATTCTCTGAAAATTTATGTAGACGTTAAAGGGTGTGCGATAAAGGGTATGACGTCATAGTGTGAATACGGAATGAACGTCAGGCACTGTATCACATATTCAAAACGTCTGTATTTATTAATAAACATATGATTAAGTTGAATAAAAATTATTTTGGTTTTCAGAAAGATTTGTATATATGTGTTGTTTACTATCCCCCTTCTTTATCCTCTTACACTAAAAATAATGATATAAATATTTTTGAGAATATTATTATTTGTGGTGATCTAAATTCACGGATAGGTAATGGTCCTGATTTTATTGCCCATGATGATAATTTGTACCCCTGTTTCAATCCTATCCTATTGACCAAAATATCCTCACGCGTAAAAATATGGATTCAAAAATTGATACAAGAGGGAAATAACTACTAGATTTCTGTATTATTCATCAATTTAGAGTATTGAATGGCAGGACACTAGGTGACCTGCAGGGTAATTATACATGTAATACACCTAATGGTGAGAGTGTTGTCGATTATGCTATTGTGTCTTCGAGGGAACCCTACAAAATATTTTATATTTTAAGGTATCAGAATTTATACCAACATTATCAGATTGTCACTGTAAAATAGAATGGGGAATGTAAGCTAGTTATAGTATTATTCCTATTGTTAAGGATCAATGTAATGTATATCCTATGCCACAGAAATACGTATGGTCAGAAGAATCTGAATTTCAAGATGCATTAGCATCAGCACCATTGAAAACTAGAATAGATAATTTTATAAATATTTCTGACACTAATACAGAAAAGGGTGTAAATGGAGCAGCTACATCTCTTGCAAATATTTTTATTCACGCAGCAGACATTTCTTTGCGCAAATCAGTAAAGAAAGGAGAAATACTAATACATGTAAAAAAATCACCAAAATGGTTTAATACTGATTTGTATCACATGAGACAACATCTGGTAAATTATGGTAAAATATACTCAAGGTATCCCAAAGGTACGCAAGTTTACAAGAAAAGAATACAAAAATAAATTCATGCATGAGCTTGAATCTATGCATGATAACAACCCCAAACAATACTGGAATATGCTAAATGAACTTCAAGAAAAACAGTTTGATTCTACTACATGCACTGAATGTATACCACCTTCAAAATGGTTAAATCATTTTCACGGATTAAATGAGGGGAAAGAAAAATTTAGTCACAAAATAAAGGAATTAGAAAACAAACTGAAGAACCTAGAAAATGGGATTTGCTTTAATGAACTTTGACTTTCCAATATCGGAAAAAGAGATTTTTGATGCAATTTCACAACTGAAGTTAAATAAATACCCGGGTTTGGATAAACGTCGCGCACGATGTTGGTACCACGTCGCACATTTCGTGTTGACAAATGGTTAATTGTTAAATAAAAAAATAAAAAATCGCAAGAATATAAAATGTTATATATCAAAAGATTCGGAATTTCACATAGTTTGTTCAAAAATAACATTTACTCTTTTTGAAACTAATGCAAAAATCGTGTTCTTGATATAATATCTCTGTAGCGTCATTTTTACTGGTGTAGACGCGTAACACATTTTCAAGGTACCACAAATTTAACCATTTCGAAAATATTGTGAAGTTGTAAATCCCCAAATTTGACAGTGTAGATACGTCGACTTCAAGGAATTGATACATCATAAATAGCCAACTTTTTAGTATAACTGCCTTTCATCAAGCCGTAAAAGTATGTAGACGCTACAAAAATGTGCACATCCCATCACACCCAGAAATATCGTCGTATCGAAAAAAGTGCACTTTTATGCAAAAATTAATTTTCTAATTGGGGTTGAGTCATTAGTTTTGGTTCTTCTGTAATATACTTCCAACTGCTTTCGGTTGATTTCAATATATTTTCATGTTCATGCTAATTAATCGGAATTAAAAGAAAATGTCACAAAATAAAGTATAGCGTTTTCAATTTATTTTCACAAAATTGTCAGGGATTTACCTTCGCTTCTGTCAGGTGGGGTCCCAGGGACCCAACTTGAAAATTTTCCTGGGTCCTTCTGAAGAAAATAATCTGATTGATTAGGTCAAGTTTTACGTCCAGTAAGCATTATTATGCTATATCAGGACGAAAGCCAGTTAATCAATTCAAAAAATTACACACACAAAAAGTAATACAGGTGGAAGAGACAAAAGGGGTAAGGCGTTTTGATTGGAGGAATAAATACCCTGCCCCTACTCATTTCATCAATTTCCCTGTCAAAAAAAAAATGGGTAGGGGCAGGAAATTAAGCCTTCTATATACGACTCCCAGCAAACTCTGCACTTGAACAAAAATTAAAGAATGGGTCTTGATACTGAACGGGATTTCGCATTTCTGCACACTGTTTGGCTACAATGGTTCGTGGTAAGGCTTTCCGTATTATGACTTGAATACCTTGCATGGACGGGTCATTTCCCTAGCTGTTTACCATCTGGGGACGCGCCCAGCAGCTCTGTAGTCGGAGTTGCTGAATACCAATTCAGGTGTCGGGTGTATTTAACTTAAGCGCAAAGATACATTGCATCATGTTGATAATGTGCAAGTTTAAAAAATCAAGTTTGTGGTGTGTCTTTATATCTGTATTTACCCCCGCCCGAACACAAGTGTCATCATGACGCCAAATCAATCCGGATGTCATGATGACGCCAAATCAATCCTTTCATTCTGGAACTATCGTTTTTTTTTTACTTTTTTGACTAACAATGGTAACATCGTGGGATTCCCGAAAATAAATCTAAACATAGAAACAAATTGTTTAGAGAGTCCCTTCCTAATCTTGAATTTCAAATAATATTCTTTCATGGGAATTGAGCAGATTCGTGATTCTACACAACTTGGTGCCAGATATCATTTTTTAGCTCACCTGGCCAAAGGCCATGTGAGCTTTTGCCATCACTCGGCGTCCGTCGTCCGTCCGTCCGTTAACTTTTATTCAAAGATCTTCTCCTCTGAAACTACTGGGCCAATACTAAGCAAACTTGACCTGAATCATCACCAGGGTATGCTCTTTCAAGTTTGTGATTTTTATGACTGTAGACCAAACAACATGGCTGCTGTTACTAAAAATAGAACATAGGGGTAAATTGCCGTTTTTTGCAAATTACTCAAAACCATTACAGATATCAAAATTCTGACATGGGGTAAAAAAAGATCAGCATGATGAGATCTACCTGCCCTGCAATTTTGAAGAATATCCGTGCACCCGTCTTGGAGTTATTGCCCTTTTTCCGTAAAAATTTCAGTTTTTCGTTACTTTTAGTCTTATATATTGAAAATCGTAGAAGATAGAAGTAAAGTTTATATAATAAAAATGGTCAGCATAGGAAGATCTACATGTCCTGCAATTTTGAAGAAAATCTGACAACCCACATAGGAGTTATTGCCGCTTTTTCTGTGAATTTTCACAATTTTTTAACGTTTTTACTTTCATTTCAAAAACTGTTTGAGATAAAGGTTAAATGTGAATTGCAAAAGTGTTAAGGTTTTCCAGAACTACAATTTCTACATAAGTCCAGCAGGTTCGCATCTCATCCAAGATGGCCGCCAGCGGGGAAGATAGTTTAACATAGGACCCTATGGGAAATGCATTCAAAGATCTTCTCCTCTGAAACCACTGAGCTTATGAGGACCAAATTTTGTCACAGTAGTCTTTGGATTGTCCCCTTTAAAGTTTGTGATTTTTATGTTCGTACTTTATCCAAGATGGTCGCCAGCAAGGGACATAGTTTATCATAGGACCCTATGGGAAATGTATTCAAAGATCTTCTTCTCTGAAACTACCAAGTCAAACTGAACCAAACTTGGTCACAATAGTCCTTGGGTGGTCCCCTTTAAAGTTTGTGATTTTTACGTTCGTACCTCATCCAAGATGGCTGCCAGCGTGGAGCAAAGTTTAACATAGGGACCCTATGGGAAATGCATTTAAATGTCTTCTCCTCTGAACCACTTGAGCCAATTGGAACCAAACTTGGTTACAATAGTCTTTAGATGTTTCCCTTCAAAGTTTGTGATTTTTATGTTCATACCTCATTCAAGATGGCCGCCAGCAGGGAACATAGTTTAACATAGGGACTCTATGGGAAATGCATTCAAATGTCTTCTCCTCTGAACCTACTGAGCCAATTGGAACCAAGCTTGGTTACAATTGTTTTTGGGTGATCCCTTCCAAAGTTTGTGATTTTTAGTTTGCACCTCATCCAAGAAAATGTAACATCTGGTGAACTGATTTATAGTATGAATGGGTGGTCTATTGGTGACAATGAATAAAACCAGCCGCCAGGTGAGCGATACAGGCTCATGTGAGCCTCTAGTTATACATTATTTGTGTTGCGTCCCGTCGGACGCATATTGTAATAAAATTTGCGTCCTGTCATTTATTTTTGCGTACCAGACGCGTGTTTTACGCGTCCCGTAAATCCCTGAATTGTATTCGAGGGCCGAAGTGAAATAGGATGTTTGTTGTTAAAATGTTTTGTATATTTATCAACAGTACATTTCCACCAAAACATAACATGAATATCTAGTTATTTAGTTGGAAATTCTTCCCACAATGCAGAATATTAGAATAGAAACTATTATGTCACAATTATAAAATATGACGTTTTCTTTGTGTTCGAACTTGTTTTATATAAAATTTATATTACGGCAGCGAAAATTTATAGTATGGGAATAAAAAATTGTCCTTATTTTGAAGATGTGCATTTCGTATGGAACGCCATAGCTGTCTTAAGTGGTGATAAATCATTCATTGTGTGATGTCGTTTTTTATTACGTGGTGTCGTTTTTTCATAACGTTCTGTCGTTTTATCTTTACATTATGTAGAAATTGTATTACGTGAGGTCGTTTTATAATTTCGTGATGTCAATTATCTATTACATTATGTCGTGTTTCCTTTACGTTTTGTCGTTTTAACATTGCGTTAAGTCGTAAATACTTTACTTGTTGTCTTTTTTCTATTACGTGGCGTCGTGTTTTCATTCCATGATGTTGTTTTTTTTACGTGGTGTCGTGTTTTCATTACGTTCTGTCGTTTTATCTTTACATTATGTAGTGATTGGATTACGTGATGCCGTTTTATAATTTCGTGATGTCGATTATTTATTACATTATGTCGTTTTACCTTTACATTATGCTGTTTTATCATTACGATATGTCGTTTTACTATTACGTGTTGTCTTTTTTCCATTACGTGTTGTCATTTTTCTATTACTTGGTGTAAGTTTTTCATTACGTGGTGTCGGTTTTAATTTGGTTATGTCATTTTGTGATGTCAAAACTTCATGACGTGATGAGGATAAAATTTAATGGATTTTTAGCAGACGACACTGGTTACACGAGAAAAACAAGAGCTCAAAATTAAGTGTAATGGATCAAATACTACAAAAACTAAGGTTAGAACGAATGAAACCTGTCTTTATTAAGGAAAAGATTTCTCCAAATATAGTTGGCATGTTGTCTGTTTATGATTTTCAATGTTTAGGTGTAACAAACCGCTCAGATATTATGAACTTAAGAACAGAGTGTTCAGTTTATGGGAAAGTAAAACCAGAAAAATCAAATAATCGTGCTGGACCACTGGAATTTGTTATTGAAAAATCAAATTTACAGACACTTATGGAGACAGGGTTTAAGATATATCTCAGTTATTGTCTGTTTCTGAAAGTACTGTTTACAAGAGAATTCGGCAGTATAACCTAAGTAAACTGTCATTTAGTGACATTGACGACAATTCGCTCGATTTGATTGTAGAAGATATAGTGACAGAATTTCCAAAATGTGGAGAGAAAATGATTTACGGAATTCTGCAGGAACGGAATATAACGGTAATTTTATTAATATAAAATACACAAACTGAAAACAAATTTAAAAAATGCAAAGATCCCTAAAATAGCACAAACGATCATTAACAACAAACAGAGCAATAACTATAGGAAATCGGGATAACCGGAATTTGTATCGACAGGGATTTTGATACCTAGAGCTTTTCTTCTCCCTATAGTGTAAATTTAAGCAAAAGAAACAAAAATAACGCAGATATAGACCATTATTATTACATGAGGAAAAGTTTAAAGTCGAAGGGATTTTTATTGAGGGCTGGAATAAATTGCCGAAAAGCCCTTTTACGTATAATATAAACGTTTTTGCCCCTATGATAACACCGGAAGTGGCATAGCCATATCGGCCCTACGGCTGATATGCGCTATTTTACCCGTCGTTAATGACAAGTCATCGATATCTGCCCGTCGTCAGTGGACAGGAAAATAAAGTTCTGGTCATAAATCGATGAAATACAAGTTATAAATGCAAAATACTAAAATCATATTTTCCTGTCCACCAATTTATTCCAGCCCTCAATAAAAATCCCTTCGACTTTAAACTTTTCCTCATGTAATAATAATGGTCTATATCTGCGTTATTTTTTTCTTTTGCTTAAATTTACACTATAGGGAGAAGGAAAGCTCTAGGTATCAAAATCCCTGTCGATACAAATTCCGGTTATCCCGATTTCCTATAGTTATTGGTCTGTTTGTTGTTAATGATCGTTTGTGCTATTTTAGGGATCTTTGCATTTTTTAAATTTGTTTTCAGTTTGTGTATTTTATATTAATAAAATTACCGTTATATTCCGTTGCTGCAGAATTCCGTAAATCATTTTCTCTCCACATTTTGGAAATTCTGTCACTATATCTTCTACAATCAAATCGAGCGAATTGTCGTCAATGTCACTAAATGACAGTTTACTTAGGTTATACTGCCGAATTCTCTTGTAAACAGTACTTTCAGAAACAGACAATAACTGAGATTTATTATATAGATTGCGGTGAAAGATTGAAATTTCTCAGTGAAAGAAAAGTGATAATTAACTGTGAAATTATTTTCCATAATTTCACTCTAGGAAATGACGTCACAATAGACGTTGTCAACGTTGTTGTTAAGTAAACGTCGTAGCGGATTAACATAGATGTAATGAATCTTAAATTAAACACCATATTTTATGTAAGAAGGTCTATATAATAAAAACAATAACTAATCCGGGATTCTGATTATCGAAAATATTCAACTCATGATCGAAAAACGCTGTAATTCACTCATGCGCTGCGCGCATTCGTGGATTACTGCGTTATTCGATCATTCGTTGAATATTTTGCGATAATCAGAATCTCGGATTAGTTATAGTATAAATATCACTTATCTTAAACCCTGTCTCCATAAGTGTCTGTAAATTTGATTTTTCAATAACAAATTCCAGTGGTCCAGCACGATTATTTGATTTTCTTGGTTTTACTTTCCCATAAATTGAACACTCTGTTCTTAAGTTCATAATATCTGAGCGGTTTCATACGGCAAAATGAAGGTCGGTTTGCTAATTTGCATACGGCCGCCATATTAAAGCAATATGGCTGACTTCATTGTAATGCAATACGTCGTTTTCGAGATCCTTTCATTCCCGGAATGACGTAACATCTTTTATGACGTTCCCGGCATTTTCAGGTTCACATACATTTCCGGTTTAAAGCATTTCCAACACACACTTTGTAAGTTTGTCTAAGAAATGCTATCTAATTTGTAAAATAAGGGAATTTTACTTTTCCTGTGAAGATGAGTATTTGTTTTAAATGACGTGATTTTTATTTGAACAATTTTTAAGACATTTGTTCCAGAAAAATCGACGCAAATGAGACGAAATTTAAGTTCACTTCCAAACATAAAAATTTTGTGTTATTCTGCAGACAGACAGTGCAGTCATGTTACCGCGGTTCTTAACTTCAAGCTTCGCAATAAAATAGAATGAAAATTTAGCCACTGTTTACAACATTCTGTAAGTGGAACTTGTCAAATAAGATATTGCTATTTACAGCAAGTACGAAGCGGAAGACGTCAAGCACCGCAACGTCACTATTATCACGTGACAAAGTGCTAAGATAAGTATGTTATCCCGTAGTAGATCTGTATCTCGAAAACGCCGTATAGTAAGGGCTTGATAATAAAAAACTAAATTTTATTCAATAAATTATGTGTGGGCAATTTTTCTTTTCTTTATTTTACCCCTACACCGGTTTTGAATTCTTGGGGCGAATTCGGCATTTGAACTCAATAAACTGGAGGTTCCTGGCAATATTCTTAAAATGAAGCATTTTCCTTTATATCCCTAACTAGATTTTGTCAAAAACCTGAAATTTGGAGGCCGTTCCTTCGATATTGGGCCACTGAATACAAACTCTCTTTTCCTGTAATGCCGCTTCCGGATAAAAAGTTCCGGTAAATATACTTGGTTTTTTGTTCTGTTTCGATATGTAGGTTCCTGAAAGCTGCAAAAAACGTGTTTTATCATATTTTCTTACTATGGCGCCATTTTCTTGGCGTGAAGTGAAAATCAAAGTCTAAATACAAACCAATTCCTTCTGCAGAAACTTGTCTTGTCGTCTGCACCGGTGTTCTAATTTTGTAAACAAGCGATCATGTGATCATCTATGGAATGTGAGGTACCAAATGGGTAGAAATTTATTATTTAAAAATTGTATGTTGACGCGGGATGTTTATGCCTTCCGAAATTGATTCTAAAGTTATGTATTGTGACGTCATCGACGTTATGAATAATTCATGACCTCATGAATAAAAAAGTGACCCTGATTTTGCCATATGTGTTACACCTAAACATTGAAAATCATATACAGGCAACATGCCAACTATATCTGGAGAAATCTTTTCCTTAGTAAAGGCAGGTTTCATTCGTTCTAACCTTACTTTTTGTAGTATTTGATCCGTTACACTTAATTTTGAGCTCTTGTTTTTCTCGTGTAACCAGTGTCGTCTGCTAAAAATCCATTAAATTTTATCCTCATCACGTCATGAAGTTTTGACATCACGTAATGGTTTTTCGACACCATGTAATAAATATTTAACGACAGCCCATTATCACAAAATGACATAACCAAATAAAAACCGACACCACGTAATGAATAACTTACACCAAGTAATAGAAAAATGACAACACGTAATGGAAAAAAAGACAACACGTAATAGTAAAACGACATAGCGTAATGATAAAACAGCATAATGTCAATGTAAAACGACATAATGTAATAAATAATCGACATCACGAAATTATAAAACGGCATAACGTAATCCAATCACTACATAATGTAAAGATAAAACGACAGAACGTAATGAAAACACGACACCATGTAATAAAAAACAACATTATGGAATGAAAACACGACGCCACGTAATAGAAAAAAGACAACAAGTAAAGTATTTACGACATAACGCAATGTTAAAACGACAAAACGTAAAGGAAACACGACATAATGTAATAGATAATTGACATCACGAAATTATAAAACGACCTCACGTAATACAATTTCTACATAATGTAAAGATA
The DNA here is from genome assembly GCA_002080025.1 of Modiolus philippinarum. Taxonomy (NCBI): domain Eukaryota; kingdom Metazoa; phylum Mollusca; class Bivalvia; order Mytilida; family Modiolidae; genus Modiolus; species Modiolus philippinarum. Next base: position 20,627 of record MJUU01057291.1, on the reverse strand, counting down.
AAACGACAGAACGTAATGAAAAAACGACACCACGTAATAAAAAACGACATCACACAATGATTTATCACCACTTAAGACAGCTATGGCGTTCCATAATTTCGCCTTGTTTTAAATAATGACTCGGTTTTGTAAATATCTTCATTTTAAGCCAAATTTTCGAAGTTTTTCGATTTCGCATGAAAATGTCACAAACCATGGGGAATGCAAAAACTTACGTCGGACTGATTTTACCACCAAGTTTAAGAACTCTTAAATCTTAAGTTATAGATTTGGAAAAGCAAAGAATCATTCAGATTATAAACGTGCATCTTGTTGCCTTTGTTTACCTATTAGATTATGTCGATGTCTTAAAAATCGACGAATTTATTACGAATTTTCGAGTTTGAAATCAAATGTCACAAAAGAAATATGTGACGTCTAGTGGCCCAAACGACGTTTACGTCGCGGGAAAAAACCAAAGCTTTTTCAGAGCAATATACTAAAATACGACTTGTTTTAATATTAATTTAAAAATAATATAACAACTTTGTCATTAAAAGATACACACACACAAACATAAATAGAGGGGCGGACAGGATAAAAGTGGACCGGGAGAAAGGAGGGGGGATGGATGAAAGGAGAAAGGCGACAAGAGAAAAGCAAAAGAAATGAAAGGGAGAAAAGGTTGGAGAAAGAGAGAGGGTAATAGAAAGGAGCGAGGAGCGGGAGACAGAAGCAAAGAGAAAGACACCCCTGTCCGCCCCTTCAAAGCAGGTAAATTAAAATATGCAAAATGAATTATTCGTTCGTTATAGATGAATTGCAGTGGCTGGAAGTCTGACATAACGGTTTTACTTTCCCTTTTTCATTTAGTTCTTATTTTAAGTTCTCCGTATCCACGTAAATAAAACATTGAATTGTAATGACAAGACATTAATATTTTTTTAATTATTTACACCTTGACTGTAGATGAAGGGTAACATAAATGGTCTGTCCCCTTGTCCGACCTCTTGATATACTAGTAGTTAACTGGAAATTACATAGAATGAACCACAAATACACTAAATTTCATTCATGATTTTATTGGGGGAATAAGAATGAATTCCGAAAAAACCCAGGATCAGAAATTTGATGAATACAAAATTAACATGGCAATAGTAGGATGAAATGAAAATAAGCAGGATGAAATATTTGAATATCTGGCACTGACAAAAAAGACAGGATTGCTTCCAGTGAAAAAAATTGACTCAAAGAAAAATGAAAAATATCCAGGATCAGATGTTCCTCAAAAGGCCGTCATAAAAATCTAATGGTTGCTCCCAAACACATATACATATGAGCCAAAAAAGCTTCACTACTTGTCTATACAACGTGATAAAGAGCAATCACTAATATCAAATGCACAAAATTCGACACGAAAGTTCTACTTATGTTAATTTTTTATAAAAGTCATTATTTCCTTAAAATTGCCTGTACATTGTTTAAAGAAATTATTGAGCTAATGCGAATTCTGAAATATGAAAAGAATGAAGAAAATATATGTTTTGTTCAAGTTATTGTCATTTGAAATCTTTCAAACATTTCGTTGATTCGGTTTTATAGAATACGGGATTTTCGAGGTAGGATCTATTGTGCTATTGTGTTTTTGAAGGAGGCTGAAATGAACCGCCATGTATACCAGTTTGTATTCCTAGCACTTCGAATAATATAAGGGGGCGACCATTTGATTTTCAGGGAGGAGCTTGGACAATTTTGCCTAGAAAAATATTTATTTCCATGAATATCTCGAAAAAAAAATATTTATTTTCAAAAAATTTTTCGTCATTTTTTTATTTGCATTTGCAACATAAACTTTATTCTTCAAATGAAAATTAAGTTATTTATTTTCATTTATTTTCACATTTTCATTTGCAAAAAGATTAGATTATCTATTTACAAAATCGCCCAAGCCCCCCCCCCCCTGAAAATCAAATGGTTGCCCCTTTTGCCTAATAAATCAACGAACCGTTTTTAAATTAAATAACACATACCGAAGTTTTAGTACATATTTGACTTCTGCGAAAGGGGCAACCATTTCAAATTTAGCCATTTTGAAAACTTAGGTGTCCTCGGTGCAAGTTAATTCAAAATAACAAGTTTTTGACAAAGAAATCAATCTAAAGGGCTTGAAAAGGGAACCAAATCAGCTAAAGAAATGTACCATGACTATTTTCTTTGAAAAAATCAAAGAGAACTTTAAATATCGTTTGTACTTATGTGAACAATCGTGGGAAGAAAGGTCCGATTTTAAACAAACTTTCTCGGCATAAAACATAAATTCGGGTAGTTTTTGAATTATGAATTATGTTTATTGTCACAGTGAAATACGAATAGATCGATGATTTAAAAAAGGAAAAATTAAATTATTTACAGCAATTTCATGTATACTTACAGTTCAGCACACAAATGGACAACTGGTCCAAGCAGATATATGTATATACTCCGTACCTTAACCTTCGCCTGTTTTTGAAACATGCTCCTTTACCGAGCACCCCCCCTCCCCCCTTACCCGTAATTGGAAAGATTCAGCAGACGATCTTTCACTTGAAAGAGTTTTATTTTTAACTTAGTGATCATTATTGCTGATTGCATCGATGGCATTTTGCAACGGCAACACTGAGAAACGTATTTACTCAAAACAGGGACCTATATCTTAATATACATCCTCCCCCAAAACTAGCGGGTTTCTTTTTCTCGTTAGCAAGGACCATACAAGAGTAGTAAACCTTGGAACCTAGCGAAATTATCCACCATAAGGTATCGAGAATAACAAAGATATAGAAGGAAAGACATGAACCATATAAATCAGGCTTTTATATATATTCATATATATATATATCTGCATATAAACAAAATGTGATAATAGGGGAAAAATGTAGAACCAGGACGTCTTTACTTTATCAATAACAGACAAAATAAAAATATGCTTTTTGACGTTACGTCCGGTGGTACCAATATTGTGCGCGACGTCATAATATCTCAAATAATATGATAAAGAGCAGCAAGTCTACTCTTACAAAATATTTTCAAAAAATTTTTGATGCTTGCCTTAGTTGTGGGATATACCCTGTGAGTTGGGCAGAAGGGTATATTGCACCATTACATAAAGCAAATGATATTACAGACCCCACCAATTATCGGGGACTCACAATTACCAGCTCAATTGGGAAACTATTCAATCGAGTGCTTAATACACGTCTTGATAAGTTCTTAATGAAATACTTATAGTATAACTAATTGACCGTCGTGAATATCAATAAAAATGTCACAAGTGCCGAAAACGCAGAAGGATTTAACGAGTTGCAGAACTTGTTCTGCAACTTAAATCCACTGCGTTGATCGACACGAGTGACATTTTTATTGATATTCATGACGGCCGATTAGTTATGCTTTTTATTATATAGAATTTCTACTTAAAAACCAAGATTTTAGATGCGGATTATTTTTTTCGTGTCAATACGCCAGTTGCTTACTTGACGACGACATTGAAGAGACATTGTGATGTCGCTTCATTAAGACAATATCCAGTGACTAGAAATCCTTTATTTTCACCGGTGACAATATGACATTTATTTAACTGAGAAAACTCGATAAATCACCGCTATCTATATAATAAAAAATTATAGATGATTGCCAAATTGGCTTCAGACACAAGGCCAGAACTTCTGATCATATGTTTGTTCTAAAATGTATTATTGACATATATTGCAACAAAAAAGATGGAAGAGTCTGTGTTTCAAAAAGCTTATGACACTGTCATTCATGCCGGGATTAAGATAAAGCTTTTAGAAATGGGAGTTGGCACACTATTCTATAATATCATAAAAAATATGTATTTATTAAGTAAATCCTGTGTAAAATTAAAAAATCAGAAAACGCACCAAAGGTGCGAAAGCCGAGTTGCGAACATTTGTTATTTTCATAAGTACATCATCAGATAGGCAAATAGTTGCATATAAGCATATAAATTCTTTTATTTCAATCAGAGATTTATAATGGAACTTTTGAGGATGTTTGACTGTCCTAACTTGACTAAAATTTGGCAGAGGTTATAATCTAGGTGATACATACTGCTGATAACTGCATGAAGTCAAAACATTCCTAGTCCCTTTTCAAAAAAAAAAACTTTGGGCAAGGGTTCCCCTAAAAATTAGGTTTTTTATTGTTGCTGAAATTGCATAAGTATGTATCAGAATGCCTATTTTTCTAAAAATTTCCGTTTCTAGTTTGGTATACATGTCAACCAAAAGCTCCACTATCCATTGCAACTCATTTCAGACCACCTCTCAAAAAAATTGGGGCAGGGGTTCCCCTTCTAATCCAGGTTA
>MJUU01057291.1:0-10630 GCA_002080025.1 Modiolus philippinarum | reverse complement strand
CGCCCACCTAAAATATGGATGTAGTGTTGATATCTGACGGACAAACCTTAAAGGGACCATCCGAGGACCATTGTGACTAATTTGATCTATTACTGATCCAGCGGTTTGAGAGGGACAGATGTTTAAATGAAAAGTTTTGGAGCATTTCACTGAGAACGACGAACAGACATCGCATACCACTTGACTGCAAAAACTATATATATGCTAGAATCTGATAATATTTGCCAGAGTTGTCGCTTTGCATTCGTTTTTTTAACCTAAAAAAAGTGGGGGGGGGGGGGCTNTTTTACATTACATTAATTTCCGTCAAAATCAGCATCAGACTTCAACTTATCTCTTTAAGTCTTCTTCACATTTCAAATAAACCTTTTTTCACCGGTTGAGCGATTTTTTTTTACGATTTGTGACATTTTCGGACAATCGGACCCTCGGACTATCGGACCTTCGGACTACCGGATCTTCGGACTATCGGACCTTCGGACTACCGGACCTTCGGACTATCGGACCTTCAGACTACCGGACCTTCGAACTATAGGGCCGTCACCATTTGTCTATAATAAACAATTTTGAATTAAGAAAATGGCTAACACGTTTACGCCTATCAGCACACTCTCTAAAGATTGAGAAAGGTAGACATCACGGGGTATCCCAAGACACAATAGGACATGCTTCGTGCTCCAGTAACGAAGTCGAGGATGAAATACATTTCCTCTTCCATTGTGATGCACTTAATGACAAGAGACATAAATTACTAAATTCTATAGAGGAGAATTGCACTAATTTTAAGAATTTAGATTCAAAAAACAAATTTATATGGTTAATGAACGTTGAAGACAAAGAAATTTTAACTGAATTGTGCATATTCATCAAAAGCATGGAAAAATTCATGATTTAAATGTTTAATTTATTTCGTTAAAAATGCAAATCCTTTTTTTTTTCCTCATATATATATTTTTGGAGCAATGGACATGTTCTACTGGAGGTGGCACTTTTTCTGGTTTACATAAACCAGAGTTATTGCCAATGAATAAAGTTCATACAAATATATGAGAATTCCATATTGTGAATAATTATTTAAATTTCAAGACATCACACCCATATTTTTGCATCTGACCATTTTGATGGAAATGTATTTCCATCTCTTTAATTTCGATATAAGTTAGTTTATTAACCGTTTTAATCTTAATCGAATTTGATTCAAACCATATGCACACAGTGTATGTGCTAGGAAAATGACATACATAATATTGAGTTATCCAAGAAGCACCGGGTCTTGGTGACAACTGCCTTGTACAGCACTTGTTTTTTTGCACTAGTCACGAGGTGGATTCCTCTTATTTTAGATTGTCATTCTCGTGTTAAATTTAATTTGTAGCCAATGCAATTCAAGGTGAAAGGAGATTGACTGGTTTACATAGTGATAATAGATACCTATATGTATCGGCTCTTGGTGACTCTTGCATCTGATCAACTACTATAAACAGTACTTGATTTCTTGCACTAGTCACGAGGTGGATTGTTTCATTATGTCACCTCTCTATCATCCTCTTTTTTATTTTATCTATTATATATTCTTTATATTTATATGATATGTATATGCATGGATCTATATTTTCACTTGGAGTCCACCTCTAGTACATAATCGGCAACATTCACCTGTGATAAACCAGAGACATTTAGTAACATGTGTTTAATCGTCTCTGGATACATATTGTTTATTGTATATGACTGTTTTCTTCTTTATTTTTATATATTATGTAATAAAATGTAATACTTGTAATGACTTTGCCCTGCATGGGCCCTTGATTGGAATAAACATATTTATTATTATTATTATTATTCTGATAAAGAATCTGGCGTAATTTTTAGCGCATCGGCTTACAAATGTTGAGGTTGTCAGTTCTAAACTAGCTGCCGACAGCTAAAAAAGAACCCTTGAAAATTTTGTGACTTTTCTATATTTAAGCTTGTAAAAAAATTGACGAGATTGTCGCTATAGATATATAAGAAAGTCAGGTGGCACATGATCATGGCCATTTTCGGGACAACTTCGCGGCTTTTTCACGGGATGCTTTGAAAATTCAACCAAGAATCCCGTGAAAATGGCCTTTTTTATATTACAATATTTTCATGGGGTTTCATGGGTTAAATACAAAATGTCTTCATTATGGGTTATTCTCTGACAACTTTAACAAACTGTGATAATTTGAGTGAAAAAAAATTGAAATTTGTATTTTATCTTTTTTCATTTTTTCTTTTTGTTTTGTGTAAAGCAGGCTTTGTAGAAACGTGACAAAATGGTTGGCACGCTATTCTCAATGGCAATTTTTATTTTTTCTTGATTTTCGATCCGACATATCACGGATCGAACATGGAAATGTGTCTTTACCGTCACAGAGTTCAGACACCATTTTTACACATTTCTCCACACAACTAATTTGTAAACAAATATTCTATCAATAGAGAATAACGACACAATTAAAGTAAAAACTGTAAAAGTATTCAAATATACAAACAATCAGTGTAAAAAGTTACTCCAATATGGTACACTGAATACTGTCCCCACTTTTAAGAGCACATTTTACCAAAAAGTTCCTGTTGTGGTTGCTTTACTGATGAAATGATGAGAAAAACGGAATAGAGACTAAACTCTAGTTTATTTTGATCAAGCAATAACATTTTGAAGTGCATTTTTCTATCATTACTAGCAATTCTTTTCATATTTTTGTTAGTGTAAGAGGAGACATTCGTGACGGTAAAAGAAAGATATGTGACGGTAAAGAAAAAATCGTGACGGTGATGACATTTTTTGGTCTAAGGAATTCTCTGTTTAAAGAATATTCTGTCATATAATTTTCATCAGCATGGATTCTGTTTTTTATTTGCTTTGCTCTAATCTATTTCTTTCAACTATCAAAAATAACAAAATGACAAAACATAGATAACTTATCCACACACAAAGTATGGACCTTGATGTAATTAAAGTTTTCTGGCTATTAAAGAGAAATTGACGAAAAAGATTAAACGTCTGTTACAGGAAATAAAACACTTTTGTGCGATTTCTAAAAAAAGGGGTTGAAAATGTATTTCGTTTGACTGATACAGCCAAAAAACTAGAATTTTGTCTCCACCGTAACGCTTGTGTCGTAACGGAACGTGACGGAAAAGACAGTGACGGTGGAGACAAATCCGTGAACCGTCAGATATTTTGAATTTATCTCTGAAGCGAATCTTAGTCAGGAAAGTGTACTTGAGCTTTATCTGCTGATGTAATTGTGATGCAGATCGACTGTACTACAAGAAAAATATTGTACGTACGGTAAAGACGCGTAAAAAGGGTACTTTTTCAAACTAACCCATGTTTTTCTCAAATAATTAAAAAATCCGTTATAATGGTAAAATTAATCAATGCCAAATCACTTACGATACGTATGTTAAAGCCGTACATGCCATAATTATACAAGTTTTACTGTATGGGAATACTTGAAATGTTCCGTGACGGTAATGATAAAAAAGTGTGGGACATATGTTTGAGATCAGATATAAAATAAACTAATTAGAGAACATGAAAACAATTCGTGTGCATGTTACCTACATATATAATATCAAGGGGCAAAAAATGCAAAAATTTTGTCGTCTATACAGATTGGGACATTACCGTCACGTGAAGAATTCTAAATGTGACGACAATTAGAATAGTTATTTTTCCGCTAAAACTAAGGTAAATTGGTGTCTAACATTTTTTTCTGAATAGTTCATGGTGTGAATTAATTGATTGATCTTTAAAAAAGTCAGTAATTCGAACAAATAGGTAAGTAATAGTCTTCGGACAGATTTTCATCACAAATATTAGAGTTGTCAGAGAATCACCCTTATAGGTGAGAGTATGATATTGAAGAGGCATAATCACGCTACACATGCATGATAAACACATTTAACTTTAAATGAGGGTCGGTATGATCTTTTTCGGGACAACGAGAAAGGACATTTATTTCACCGGGAATTCGGGAAAACACTTATCAGGAACGAGATTCGGTCAATTTCAGCTTTGGGGATGACTGAGGGAATCATACATTTTTGGGGTGGGCGGAAGTCGGAATCAAAACCCATCCTACCCATCCCACGGTGGCTAGTCGTTACGGACCCTTTCGGGAGAAACGGACCCTTTTTGATTCTTGCAACGGCGACTTCCTGATTTCCGAAGTAAGATTATCAGATCGTCCTCGATAAATCCTCAGATTATAGATTTTAAAGAAAACATTTTAGCATAATTTTGTTACCACGGAATGTAATGATAATTCAACTTGTTGTTTATTACAACCAGTGAAATTATTCTTCAGAGAAATTTATTATATTGTCTGATATGTACGACACATTGGTTTGCATATTTACCATGCTGTTTGGTAAAACATTGTTTTTTGTCTTTATAAATACCATTCATCTCACGATGCAGCCATATAGTGTTAAAAAATATCACAATTGAAAAACTGAAGTTATTCTTTTACCTTTTACTTAATTTATTTATACTGTAAAACGAAATAAACATGACACGTTTCGGCAACGGACCCGTAATGATAATGGCACATGACCCTTTCAGATTTCAGTTGTTTACAAGGAATACCATATCTTGCTACTTCCAGTAATATAGTAAAAAGAAATGATATGTGTTTATGAATCAATCTGAAAGGACTGACAATATTAGCAACCAGTGTTTCTTTTTAGCCGTGCAACGACGGTTTGAATAACTTCCAAAAAGTTCCACCCGTTCAGCACGGTGCAAATAATTGTTTTGTTTTTGTTTTTGTTTTTTTTCTGGAAACGTCCTTTTTCCTTTTTAGCTCACATGACCCAAAGGGTAATATTTTACACTCTTTTGACTTGCTTAACCATAAATTAGATCGCAGCCTTTTTCTGAAAGAAAAGAAAAGAGGAAAGTATATACTAAAAAATAGGCACAAGGAAATCTGCCGCAGGTAAATACGCCATATAGGAAAAATGAAGGGATATGGAGTGAATGTACATGTGACAAAAACTCCAGTTTTGTCAAGGACTGGGCTTTTATTCCTGTCTACATCTTGATGTCGCCTGAGGGTCTTCAACTAGAGGTGAACAAAATTCAACCCCTCATAGCCTTTTTGTAAAATATGCAACGATAATTCAGAAAGTAACCATTTGATTTTTATTGCGGGAAGAGGGAGTGGGCTGCATTGGAATGAACATTTGATGAAAGGGGGGGGGGTACTCCAAAAAAATCTGGTTTACATAGGCTTGGACTATTTTGCGGTGTTAAATTTTATAATTTGCTATTTTTGGGGGTCCAAAAATGTTTGTATTTTTAGAGGGTCATAATAATATGGCGGAAATTTTTGGGGTGTTTCAGTTTTTGTTGGTATTTTTATGGGGTACATGTGTTTTCTGATCATAAAAGATTGACCACATACAAAAATAATATGGCTTTTTTGTATGAAATATAGCACCAGGCTTCCACTTTTCCTATTGTTTGATGGACCCAACACTAATTTATAGTGTTTCGACAGCTTTGTAACAGTTTCTAGGAATGGTTGTCTTTGTCTTACAAATCATTGCACAAAATACAAACATTTTTGGGACCCACCAATGTAAGTTTGGTCAATAAAAAACACTTTACAAAGCATAAAAAATGAATGAATGGGGTATACTTCAATATTTTGGTATTTTTGAGGGAGGTATTTTCTTTCTTTGAGACGTGTCTATGTATGAGTAAAATTTGAGAGTATTCTACCCATTTGGGCATTTGATCCTGGATATTATTTTCTCATGTAATGGTGCCGGTCTATTATTAATCTTGCTGGTAGCATTCCTGTTTTTTATGTGTCCATGCTAGAGGTTTGCTTCATATATTCATGATGTTTACTTTTTACAGGCTACTCATGCCTTGATAATTTTTCGTCAAATTTCTGTTACTGTGCATTATTTTCGTAATTACTTCCTTTGAAAAGTAAAATGCATCGCCGCACCGTAATTTAATATATCATGTTTTTTTTTGTCACGGGGTTCTCTTCTTCATTATACAAAGATTACACCCAAGACTTTTGAAAATATTTGTCAAAACTTTGTCTTGACACGAAGGTATTGAAAATTGCACTGAGAAATATGAATATGTACTGGGTATATTTTATACTCTAAGAAATAAAAAAAAATGCACTAAGAAACTAAAACATGCACTAAAGATCTTATTTCTTTTTTGTATTTTTTGTTTTTTTCCAAAGCTAGTTCCAGTCCATTAATTTGTGAAAGGGTGTGACTTAAACTGTACGTTTGTTTTTGAAATTTGCATAATATCAACACATAAAATTTGAAACAAAATCTGATTATCTACCCTTAATAAGAGGAGTCGAAGAAATCCTAGAAATATGTGATGTTGCGGGGGACATAGCTTCTAATTGGTAACCGTCAAAGAACAGCGATTTAGATATTTAAAATTTGTTATTACTTTTGCAAATTTTCCAATTTAATCATATTTATTTTAGGAAAGGGTCTTTTAAGAATTATTTGATTGGTTACCTTAGTTTTTGATAAGATTCTAAACTTTCATTATGAAGCAATAAAAATATTTCCGTACACTACAATATGTTTTATTCTATTTTGCATGTTCTAAAAGAATTTGAATTCCTGATGTTAATGGAATGGTTAAGTCACAATCAAGATTTATTTTAGTAAAAAAATATGCATTCAGGCAAGCAGTTTGAGTTCTATGTTTATTCTTTTAGTTGAAACATGGTCCCTATGGGTATATAAACATTTCTTAGATAATCAATGTATATACCAACATGAATATCTTCTTACAAACATGGGAGGATAGATCTTAAAGAAAACGTTTTTCATCCGTGGACGCGTTTTATTGTATATCATAAATTGCCGCTGCCTGATTACCTTTTGATCATAAAGTTGTCCGTTGCCTGAAATTCAGGTGATCATAAAGGGGCCGTTGTATTGGATATTTTTCATAGCTTTGAATGAGGCTATTTATATATTCAGAACTGCAAAGAAATGTGTTAAACGGGAAAGGAAACCAATATATCGGACTGCAAGCATTGAAACAAACCATTCAACTGTAGTTTCTTCTTTTTATATGGTATAATATATTGTCATCACACAGAGCCCTTGCTTGTTTTGCTTTTGTTAAACATAATCAAGTGTTGTATCACTCAAACACGCATTCCGTGAAAGACAAAAAGTTATAAGACATTCCGTAAAAAGAAAATACATTACCACATTTCTGTTCTTTTTGTTTATTTCCCTTGGAGAATTTACTCTATCCATCATTTTCCTCCATTCTTTTCAAAAATGGTCCGTTGCTTGATCAGAAAGTCGCCGTTTCTCCCGAAAGGGTCCATAACGACTAGCCACCGTGCATCCCAGTAAAACAAAACAACACCATGAATTCTGATTGTTTTGTTATTAAAGGTCGATAAGTGAAACTAGGGACTCGGTCACTCACTGTATATTATATGTTATTCAGGTTACAGTCGGGGTATATAGCGTGACATACCCTGGATGTTTAGTTATATTTCCTGAGGCGAAGCCGAAGGAAATATAATAAACATCCAGGGTATGTCACGCTATATACCCCGTCTGTAACCTGAATTACCTTTATATTCCGATGAACAACCCTGGTGAAATGAAATCTGCGAAAAATGTCGCTCTTATCAATTTCACCATGTTGTTTTCATGTTAAGACGTTGTCAATTTCCGTGACAACTATGGCGAAGTGTACGTAATTAACTACTCCAACGATTTTTTTTTTAAATTTCGTATACAAATAGTGCATGGAAATATATAACAGAAAATCGAAAAAAATTGGGGGGTCACCGTTTTAATTTTCAAGATGTGACTATTTGAAGTTTACTGCACGAAACACTAAAATTACAAAGGATATATAGGGAAAATCGTAAATATCGGATTGTACATTTACTTAAATTGTGCTTGCAAATTTATTTATCCAACAATTTTTTTGAAAATTTGATATTTTTTAAAAAATTAATTTCGAATGCATTGATGTAAAGAAAGTCCCTAGCAACCGTGCTCGTTTTCAAGATATATTGCTTTGAATGATAGATTTCAAAATCGTTCGAACTTTATTATCTTTTTGCGCTTTGCTATTGTATCAAACGATTTTCAAAAATAGAAATAAAACGTACATTGCATCAATTAATATAAAATTAGAACCTCTCTGCAGGAAGACGATAGTAAGAAGTATAGCCATTCAGCGATGAACTTTGTTCCTATGTTGGACCATTTTCAAAATAAGCCCAAATATTGTCAAAAATCGTGTAAGGTGGTCTATGATAAATGTGCTTCCTATGAAATAAAAATATATATGCCACACTTGTATGTTTTCTGACATTTGTATCCGTTTATACTACCCGAAGGACATAGAGAACCCTACTAATTTTTTAATGCGATTGTAACACAATTTCCCTTTAAAATGGCAGTTTGCTTAGTTTGGTTCTGAGGGTGCTGTGCAACGAATTTGAACAAAAAACTACAAAAACTTTCAAAATCTGTCAAAATTGCACACAAGTGACAAGTACAGTGGCTTGATCTTTTATTTAAAACGTATGAAAATGTATTTGAATTAATTTTGTTTTTTATAGTGTATTTGACAGATTACATGCCTAAACATTTTTGGAGAAGATAATATGAATTTGCAAAATTGCTATGCTGAATGAAATAAATTCACGGCTTTCCGACTTTTTTGTTTAAATTCAAATGTCAAAGAAAATCACGACTGTATAGTGAATCTATAACCCCACATATTTCCATTTTCACTACATTGAGGTTGAGTTGGGCGAAATGGGTTCTTGTTCCGATTTGCTCTCTATAAATTTAGCAAATTCCGAATTTCCGGACATATGTTATGACCACAACCTGGTCAAAAGTTGTATATTTTACATATGTTCAAAATGAGTTTTATTGTTTGTAAATGAAATCCTTTTATTGTTTGATCAGTTGATCAAGTATAACGAAGTTCGTGTTTTAACCTATGCAAGAAATAAATTTTTGCGAATCCTGTCAAACTCGGAATGACAATTCCGATTTACCGAGGCTAAAAGCATGCCAATCTCGTAACGCTAAATCATTTGCATCCCAAGTTTTCAATCTTAAGATAGGGCTATCCCGAAGTTAGTTGCCTGGAATTGCAAGCAAGTCTTACTTGTAACGAAACAATATATCGAATTTGTTTTACACCTCGAAATTCTCCGGATCCGGGTCCATTGCTAAAGATATTTCTACGCAGAAGATGAATATTTTGCAATGCAAAGTAAGTTCTTTCATAGCTGTATAAAATAAACTAAACACATAATTATACTCAACAACAAAAACTTTAGCAACACATTTTCAACTGTTTTAAATTTTAACAAAAATGCTTAAATGCTGATTAATCCTGATCGTGGCTAAAAATAACCGATATTTGCTTTAATTCAACCATAAAAAATTCTTCATTTTGTCAGATTGGGTGTACAAGATATCCATTTCAAGTTATGGTCCGAAAATTAACATGGACTTTTTTCCCGTAGGCGATTTTCATCTTTTGCAAAAAAAGTGCAAAGATCACTTCGTGATCACCGTTATATAATCAATTCTGGTAATCAAAAACATTTTGTCGGCTTTCGTTGCATAAAAATGAAAAATTTGACATTTTTTGCATATCCCCCTTTTTCAATGTTTTTCTTTTTGGGTCGAGTTAGTTTAAAATTAATGCAATATTCAGAATTTATGGACAGACGTAATGCTAATGATTAGTCAAACTCAAATCAAGCTCAGAAATGTTAAATCCAATTCAAAATTGAGATTTGGTAACCTGAAAAATAGACCGTTTTTATTCACACCAATTGTTGCTAAACCTTTTGTGTTCAGTATACCAACTAACCACCCCAAAGAAAAGAGAAAAAAGCCAGCACAAAAATAAGGTAACTGCACATGTATATCACGTACAGTACTACAATTACAGAAACTTCAGTGGGACGGCAACTTCTGTACAAAATGTACAATAAGTTCGATACTAAACTTACAGTAACTTTTGTCTTTTGGTATTAAATTCAACGTAACATCGGTAGAATATGCCGAATTTAAAGAAACTTAGCTACAAAATCTACAAAAACTATATATGGTATTAAAATTGCAGGACGGTTTAAGTACTAAATTTAAACAGTAATATCCGAAATGAATTGACAGTATTTACAGTAATTTCCGAACTGAATTTACAATAACTTCGGCTTTAAAATTACTGTAACTTTGGTACTAAATTTACAGTAATTTCGATATTCATTGATACATTCATTTTTTTCTTTTATTTCTCCTGTTTATATTTGCGTTTTTTATTCACTCAAACCTTTTTAATCTAATAAATGAGAAGGATTCAGTCGGCTAAAATTAGAAAGGACTTTAATTACAACTGGTTATTGAAAATTATGCACTATTTTATAAAAAAAATCTGTTATTCTCCCTCGTGTCTATCTGTTTTGACCAATATGAACACCGTAATGAAGCTGACATTTCAAAGTATATAACAGCACTAACAGTTTAAAAATCTTTCACCCACGGTGGCTAGTCGTTATGGACCCTTTCGGGAGAAACGGCGACTTTC
>MJUU01057288.1:0-18132 GCA_002080025.1 Modiolus philippinarum | reverse complement strand
CCATCTATATATGAGGCGACACTTAAGTGACACAAATTTTTATGTTGTTTTTTGTAAGCTTCCTAACCTCTTATATGGACCCAGATCACTAACTTAACTTTGAAATACAAAGAAATTACAATTACTGCACTGCATGCATAGTGTACCGTTTACTGATAACTGAATGAATGGACGTTGTTTTGAAAGGTAGGACTTACTGCAAAACCGTATTTAGAAATTCAACCCATGAAATTAAAATTGTATGCAAATTTTTAACTTAAGTGGACGATGCTAATTCAGGATTTTTTTAGTCTCGACATGAAATTACTTTTTGGGTTTTCTTAAATACCAGAAAATTGAATCCGACATGCCAACTCGAGAACTAAATGACTTTGGATCTACTCGAATCTGAGTGACATGTCCCAACGAAATACAAAAATGCGTTAGATAACGCAAAATGTTACTATTGGAAATTAATCGGTGTTTTGTGCCATATCGTCCATTAAGAGCTAGTGCCGAAAATTGAATATTATCTAGGTTACAGACATGTAAAGGATACGGATATAAAACAGTCTATTCTCTTTTTTGCTCCTTGTTTCGTCAGTACAAATAGACTCTTAACATCATGTAAAACTGTAACGATAGAAGGTCCGAGGGTAATACATTTCCCAATCTAAAAGTATTGTTCATGGTCCTCTTATCTCTTCTGGCTAGTTCTGAAGTACACGACAGCAAGCCGATGAATACACTTGTGATGAATAGTGACCAGATAAGAAATAATAAAGGTGTTAGAAATAAAACACTAGAGGATGACATGCCCGGCGCTAGGTTGAATCAAATTTTGATTTCTTAATGATATTTGTGTCTGTAAGACACTTATGATGCCTCCGCTAAACTCATGTTACTATAGGGAATTGCACAGAAAAACCATGTTGCCTGTATTACTAAACCACACACAAAAAGACTAAGTTCAACAAATGTATATTTTCAATAAAAATGCACCAAAATTAAAATCATTCTATGCACATCTTATAAGTACGAATTGTCTGCAACCTAAAAACTTCCTAGCATCAAAACTGTAGAAGTTGCGCGGACAAATTATGTACCCTCTAAAATCACAAAAATGACTTACATCAACAATATATATATTTTCTAAAAAATGCACCAAATTCAACATCCTTGTCACATACACATCTTCAATATGTGTACACGTGGTCTGCATAATAAGAACTTTCTAGCATAAAAACTGTTGAAGTAACTAAATACCGAAGTTACTGTGAATTTAAATTCTGCATATGCGCATTTCGACAATTTATGTCTCTTCAGTGCAGATAAAATCTAAACATTTGGAAGACCATAAACTCAAAGATGTTTAAAAACTGATAGAGAACAATTAACCAATATGATCTAAATGTAAAGCCAAAATCAGCTAAGGACCGAGCTGTGCAAGAGGGAGATACTCCATTTTCAACAAAAGTCACTAAAGATTAGATATTGTAACGTTCCAAATAGAATCGGCTTTCGGGTCGGCACCAAAGTACTGACTACTGGGCTGGTGAATACCCTCGGGGACTAACAGTCCACCAGCAGTGGCATCGACCCAGTGGTAAAAAATAACTAAATACCGAAGTTACTGTGAATTTAAATACTGCGTATGCGTATTTCGACAACTTATGTCTCTTCAGTGCAGATATAATCTAACGTTTGGAAGACCATAAACTCAAAGATGTTTAAAAACTGAGAGAAAACAATTAACCAATATAATCTAAATGTAAAGCCAAAATCAGCTTAGGACAGAGCTTTGCAAGAGACTCCTTGGTTTTCAACAAAATATACAAGACTTTAGATATTGTAAGGTTCCAAATAGAATCGGCTTTCGGGTCAGCACCAAAGTACTGACTACTGGGCTGGTGAATACCCTCGGGGACTAACAGTCCACCAGCAGTGGCATCGACCCAGTGTTAACAAATAACTAAATGCCGAAGTTATCTGCATATACGCATTTCGACAACTTATGTCGAAGGATGAACCATGTAACCCCTGCGGACGGACGGGCGGAAGACGAACGGGCATTTGAAAGTTAGGACAACACAAGAAGCAAAAAGAGCAAGAAAACATTGCCAGTCTAATTGATGAAGCTTAAATACATCGGCAAACGAATACCGAAGCAACAAAAGGAAAGGGGAAAATCCAACATCACGGCAATCCACAGCAACACAAATTGAGACAGTATGACAAAGACAAAATAGATAAACAAAATTGTCAAAACTGTCATATATATAGAAAAAGAAAATAATTTGTTTCATAAATGCATTTATTCATACGTTTAATAATAATGTTCTTGTGTTTATATATAGATATTAAGATTCGTCACTGATAAAGCTTTTAATTTGATATTTGTGCGATTCTAATTTTAAAAAACAATATAACAATCAACAGAGGTAGGTTCGTTCATTATTTTGGCAAATTCAGAATATATGGAATAAGTAGTAAATTGAAGTCCCACGTGTGCCATTCTTACTTATTGTTAATTGATGTAGATTATTATTTTTAAATATTTGAGAAATAATAAATAAAACAGTGAAGTGTAAAAGAGCCCATAAAAATTTTACAAAAACACCTAATTGTACGTGTGTTAAGTACAGAGAATTTGTTCAAAATTTTTCGAAGTGTTAAAACGATTCAAATTATTATATATTTTTAAATGAAATGAAGCGAGGCATTTTAGAATTTGCGGTACAGTATTTTGTAAAAGGAAGGATAAGAAAACGGCAAATGTAACATATTGAAGTAACTGCTGAAAAAATAGCCAGGGAAGTAAATAAATAATATATATATATATATATATATATATATATATAAAAAATATCATGTCCAAAAGTAACTGCAGTCGAATTTGTCATGATGTTTCTAGTGACCAAACTGATTTTGGAAAGATTTCCTTAAGATAATGTCTTGCTGTTTTATCTTGGTTGCTTAAGATGTCTAAGGTAGGTAGTTATATATCTTTTTACATTTTTTTAGATTGTGGCATATGACAATTCAGTATTGCGGCTATAATGTCTCTCCTTATTACCTTGTGTAATTAAATATTATTATTCATTTATCCACAGTTTGGAGGTATTTTTTTATATTTGTTTAGAAAATTCTTTACTTTATCATTTTATTTTCATATACAATAGTTTTCGTCTTTTCATTTTGAAGAATCTTATTGTAATATCAGAATCAGTCAAAGATAATTCATATGTTTTGGCTTGAAAATTTCATATTAACAAGATAGCAGAATAAAAAATCTCAAACATTCAAATTTGAATTATTTACTACAAATAAAAGTGAATAAAACCTACCTTTTTAGTGTATTAATTTTTTTGAATTGAAAGTAAAAATCACTCGCTTTGTTGAAAAAGAATAGTATAAAACTTATTGACCGAGATATACGTATTTAAAACATTGATTTGAGCAAATTAATTATTATGATGAAAAGAAATATGCCATTGGTTAAAATTGTGCGAGGGCGTCAACATAGTGAAGTTACTTTTGTAGTGCAAAAATCAATTTCTGTACGATTTCCCATGAATTTGGGTAGCAAAAAAAAAACAATTGTTTATTAAGATCATAGAAAGCTAATTATAAATGTCCGCATATAACGGATACCAATTATAAACTTCAACAACTATGGAAACGCACGTGCTCTGTTGGTCGTCTGCTTGGATAATCTGATTGCGAGCTGCGCGTGTCAACTACAGGATAAATTTAACAACCAGATTAGCAACATAATACTGTTTGGTGTCATTTTAATAGAATGATATTGAATATAGTTGTTATACCAATGTGGTTATTAACAAAATGAAAACATGTAGTTAAAAATATTTAATGGACAACAACATGAGCCTTGACCATAAACCAAATAGGGCTTAAATCCTTGTCTAGCCACTTCAAAAGACAAGTACATATCTTTAAATTTCAAAATTTCACTTTTTAAAAATTTGTCATAAAACAGCTTGTACAATTACAAAAACAAACAAGAAGAAAACCATGTCTACATTTTATGAGGTTGGACACTGTAATCCTACACACATCATTTGCAAAACATTCTATCAAAAATCAACTATGTAAATTACCAGACCAAGAAATTGTCTCCTTTGAAGATCTGTATACCATAACCTGTTCAAATAAACAAGAAAGGCTATTACATAGCAACATAAATAAAATGGAACGAATTAGTTACATTTGCATTTTTTGAACATGCCGTAGCAATTGCTGTATGGCACAGATATATAGTAAGTAAGTACAAGAGAACAAGATAATGTAAGCTATCTCGCTGTCTGACTTGTTCTTTTTCTTGGTAAATTAACGAAAAAGAAAGGACCGGCTAACTGAAAATAGCTTCACCCGAACTACTGATAAAGTAATGCCGTTGGTTGCAAACGCTGAAAAAGACGATCTATTTGGACGAATGTGGAAAATTGGATGACCGTTTTGTCGAACATGAAGAGTGTCAACAATTGAAAAGATTGCCGAGTAAGTGGACATTTTCGATGAGGCAACCACAACCCACTAGACATTCACGTAATTGTCCTTGTGTAAATCAGTTCGTGTGAAAAACGACAATTCTTTGTAAAAAAGAAATTCTCTTTGTACTTCTATACCCTTTGCATGAATACTAGTATTCAGAAACAATCTACTTTATGATTTTATTCCTTTATAAGTTGCACATTTTTAAAATTCAGAATACATTTTTTTTTACTTCGTACTGGGGTGAACATTCTTTACACTGTATTTGACCTTTCAATATTAATTGCTGTGGAATTGATACTAGACACTACCGCAATGGGAGGGGAGGTTGGCGCAACCTTAAACCGGTTTAACCCACCATTTCTTTTGAAATGCCTGTACCAAGTCAGGACCATTGCGGATGGTTTTGCACATGCTTTTTCTTTTTGACCTTTTGATTTCAGCGCTTGACAATTCTTACCGGTAATTTTGTTATTAACCTTATTTTTAATTTTTATTTTTGATTAATATATTTTATAGTGGTAAATTCTGTTGCATGTCAGAATATGTTGATTTCGCTGGTTTTGGTAGGATGTTTTTGTACAGAGTTATGACCCTTGGACTTTGTAAATTTTTGAAAAACATCAGTTTCTCAACCTTTTCTTTATAATGTGTGAATATGTTGATTTGATATATAGTATATGATTGTATGTTAATAAATTATGGATTAAGTTTAAATTTGGTTCCTGTTTAATGATTTTTGTGGACAGTTATATCCCTTAGACTTAATATTTTTTTGAAAATTCATTATTTACATATAAATTTGATATTTGTTAAATGGTTACATCTTGGTAATGCACATATTCTGTTTGATTTTTTTTTCAATCAAAATTTTGTTGTGGTCCAACAATGCTATAAAGATCGAGTTGACAGTTGACAGGCGTATCATGCGCTCTTGGCGCAGCAGTTTATTAAATATGGTAAACAATCCAAAAAGATTCAAACGAGAGATGGATTTTTATTTCTCTATTTGAAGAAGGATCCCGTCTGATAGAATCATTGTTGCATGCATTTAGCTCAGATAAAACAATTTTTGTCCAAATGGTCGTTTTAAACTTGGCTAATAACTATTCTGTCCTTATATTGATGGTCGTTATTTAAAATATATACATTGCTTGGCAGTAGGTATTGTTGAAGGTTTGTTAATGGACTGTACATTTGGGCAGAAGGTACTGTTACTAACGGAAAAAAGAAACTGTGTAATGGTAAAAACCCAATATTTCCTAAATTACTCTGAGTATTGTTACGATATTTTGCATAGTTATTCTTGAAAACACACCCAGCAATCCTATTTTTTTCTGGATTTGTATTGATTATTTTAAATTTTCGTATTTTTGCACTTTTGCTCTTAGCGTGAAGGTCAAATGCTTCCGACATTTTTTTTCAGTGTAATGGGATTGTTTTGACTTTCAACAAGTCAGAAAACACCTTTTCCCATTAAGAACATCTTGTCTGACGAACAAGAATGTTAAAAAAGGTCCGAATTGGCGAACTCAAACACACCCCCATAGCCGGCCTCCTGTCATGCGCAGTAAGTTTCAGGCATCCAAGATTACTTCAAGATCGTTGCCCGGTTTTAAGATCACACAACTTAAATTGTTTTTAAACCCGTATCCGGAGCATGGAATCAGCAAAAGAACCGGTATTTATCTTGATACAGGGTAAACATTTGACCTTACAAGAAAGTTTCGGCTCAACACAAGTTGCAAGCACTTTCCCTGACAACTTTTATCAACCCAAATGCAAATGTGCTGAATGTTTCTGTTAAATTTCCAGCAAATGCTGACTTATGGTTTTAAAAAAGGTGGAATTTTGCATCGACTGAATCTGTCTGTTGCTTTACCGGAAGGGGTGCACAGTTGCAGGCTATTTTTTAAAAGACATCTCGCTTGTCTCTCTAACGTTAATTTCATTCGTTGATCAATGAATCTCAAAACACATTGACAAAACTGATTGTCATACTGGCTACTGATTTTGTTAATTCAATTTTAGACAGTAAGTGTTGTGATTTGTCATTTCAAAGTCATTTCAGCTTCAAAATGTTTAGGGGACATTTTGTTGTGGAGAAGTTGCCTTTAATTTTTAAATATCATAGGTTTTGGTTTAATATGATAGTCTTTTTTAAATTTTATGACATTTGGAATCAATGCACAGTTTCTTTTTTTTCCATTAGTATATCAGAAGACTATGACATTTTTGACACTAAACCTTAATATTGAAGTTTAAACTCACAATCAACAACATTAATTTGGGAAAGTTTTATAACAAAAAGTTTGACATTGATATCAAACTTGTTAATTTCCCTTTTAATTCTAGTTGGGCCTGCTTCTGGATTCAAAATTACACATTTAAATAATTGATATATCGTTTGTTTTAACTGTCATGATTTCAACTTAACCGCACCTGCCGTAACATGAAAAATTATGACATACCAAAAAAGAAAACTATCTCCCAAGTACTCAATGATCGTAACATATGAATTGATTGACCCTATGAAAATTATTGTTTCATAAGTTATTGTTTACTTATTTCCTTGATGATTTTTGTTCTCAATACTCCGACTTCTACCCCAAGATAGGAACTCTCGTGTAATTGAAAGCCGAAACGATCGCCTCAAATACCAGTAAGAAGTTAGATTGGATTCCTGATTGATTGAAATTACTATATACTCCTAAAGAACGAACTGTTTATGAAACTGAATTGTATTTATAATTTTTCCTAGATGACAATTCTTTAACTTAGTTTTAATTGACGAAAAACAATTTACCTGAAGTGCAACAAATAGATTAAAAAATAATCATCCCTAGCTCAACAGTGTTAATTAACTCGTGATTCCCTCTCAATGTATTTATGTATTAATTTTTTTCGTATAATCATAGATTTTTTCCTGTAAACACGACTCAAAAATCCCGTATTTGGACATCATTACAATTGAAGAATGTGTCAGATTTTGCTCTTACTCATCATGAGCACCTTTTCATGTTCTACAGTGGGGTGCAGACATAACTTCTCGTCCAAGTTAACTTTGAGAACACAGTTTAGTTACAATGTTTCACGGTCAGGCTTTCCGTATTATGACCTGACTACTCTGCATAGACGGGGCATTCCCCTGTCCACCAACTGAGGTCACGCCCGGCAGCTCTGTAGCCGAAGCCCCTGAAAACCGAATGAGGTGCCGGTTGGGGAAGTTTGTACAGCAATTATAATTAAAAAAGACTATGGCCATCAACTACATGCAACAAGTTTACAACAAAATTAAATCACAGAATGTGAGGAGACTATGTGTTGCTTGCAATATGTCTGAAAATTGACTTATTGGGCATAAGTTTTGCACTCAATGACTAAATACCGAAGTTACTGTGAATTTAATTTCCGCATATGTGCATTTGACGCGATGTCTCTTCAGTGCAGATAAAATCTAGACGTTTGCAAGACCATAACTCAAAGATGTCTTAAAAAACTGATAGAGAACAAATAACAAATATGCTCTAAGTGTAAAACCAAAATCAGCTGAGGACAGAGCTTTGTATGAGGGTGATTTTTTCTTAGTTTTCAACAAAATTTACAAAAATTTAGATATTGTAAGGTTCTAAATAGAATCGGCTTTTGGGTCAGCACCGAAGTACTGACTATTGGGCTGGTGGATACCCTCGGGGACTAACAGTCCACCAGCAGTAGAATCGACCCATTATTCAGTGTCTACCTCCACTGAAAAATAAGAGAAATGGGTAGGGACAGGAAATTAAGCCACCCATACGACCCATAGCGAGTCTGTTCTTATTCGAAAAATATAAAAGGGGTCTCTGAACTGCATCCCGGGGCGTGGTGTTTCTCCACACAGTTGTCTACAATGGTTCCCGGTCAGGCTGTCTGTATTCTTAACTGTCTACCTCAGTGCCACTGGAAAATGGGAGAATTGGGTAGGGGCAGGAAATTAAGTTTACGATGCGACCAAAAGAGAGTCGTGCTCTTCAACGGAAATAAAGAAGAGGTTAAATTAGTCAATTCAAAAAAGATACAAGTGAAGGATGAGAGATTTAAAGTTTGAATGGTCAACCTTAGCAGCGAGTATTACATGGCAGTAATTGGTTGGGACAGGACAGTGTTTATGCTCTTGCATGAGAAATATAGAAGGGTCTCTATACTTCATAGGCCTTCGCGTTTCCAAATACAGTTTTTCTAGAATGGCTGGTCTTCAGGCTTTCCGTATTATGACCTGACTACCCCCTACCAATAGATTGAGCGTTCCCCTATCCACTACCTGGGGACGCGCAATGCAGTATTGTTTTGACTGAGACCAGAGTATATCAAATGTATGCTTTTAAGAACATTGTTTATCTATCGGAGGCTTTTTTACAGTGATTGCCCCATTTCAGAGACAGGTATGTTTTATTTCCTGTTTTATGAATAGACCGTATATATGAAATATGAATCCGTAGTGCATATTTTTACTTCAAAATCTGTAGTTGTAAACACGTTTGCGTGAAAATATTGAATCGAACTTGCCTAATATGGAAGATATAGGCCCTTCTTTCCGATTGTCGCTTTGCGATGCTTTCGTTTACACCATCTTGTTTTTACAAAGTTTGAAACATATGTAATTTAACATTGGAGTCTATGAGGTATTATACGTAAGCGCCATAAAATTCCTCGATGTTCTTCTATTATATGCTCACCGAAAGATAAACTACCTTTAACTAAAACGCAATAAAAGATCTCGAAAATGTTTTCTACTCGTTTCCGGTTTAACAGCAAATACATTAAAAAGGGAACTAGATATGGTTTGTTTACAATCGCGACCGATACGAAATTCAAGACTTTTCCCCGGATTTTCCAAATTGTAAAGCTTTTCAAGGTTTTCTCCCGACCGGGAACGACCAAATCCATATTCCCTACTTTCTCCCGTTTTCCCGGTAGCGTGGGAACCCTGTTATACTCAAACTTTAATTTCCCTCAGTGAGGAATCTTGATTTTATTCATACTGGATGAGCAAAAATTTTGCAAACTCTTTGTTTTAGTATCGTCGTAAACTAAATCTTTGTTAACCATATTAAATTAAGTAAGTGCGAACCGAACCGTCAGTCAAAAGAACGAACAATCCATGGACAATGGCAGCATCGGAAATACTAAGAAACAAGGACACCACTGGAGTACGGGACAAAAAGGAAAAATGAAGACACACATACAGATGAGCAACACGGACTCAATAAAAACCATGGGTGAGATCAGGTGTACCGGTAGAGTGAGCATCTCCTGCTTCTTATAAGACACCTGCCGTGTTGAACATGTCAATTCCGGAAGTAAAGTCAAATTCGATAGAGGAAAAACAAACTTTAGTTGTAAAGGGAAAGATCTGTTGTCATATCCCATAGCGATCTACAGGATCGTGATGTCGACCGTAAAACTTCTGAAGTGATGACTCTAAGTTTTTGGTAAAATACCCCTGCTGAAGGACTCTATTTGTAAGCAGCTGAGCTCTATCAAGGAAGTCACTGTAATGACCGCGAGCCCTTGAGAAGCGAGAACAAAAACAGGAAACACCTTCAACAACTAAGAATTACAATCACATGCCGCAATACAGTAGGGAACTTAAAAAGTTAAATAGAATGAAAGACAAAAGACATTCATCGTTAGGAAATCAGGACAGCCGGTTTATACGTATACATATAGCTCATTGTACCAATCTTTTCAGTAAAATCCACATTTATGTGTGTGATTTGTTCTATGAATATGTTTACAATTACATTAATTTGGAAAACAATCCTTGGCTACAGGCGGAGTTGTTTTCATATTATGTGATCTAATAAATGCTTTTTTGATATATTGTATATCTTTTAGGATTGACGTAGACAAAACCTTCAAAAGAAGTTTAAGGATGAAAAAGCGAGAAATTAAAAAGATACAAGAGAAGCAAATAACTTGTAAAACTATTCCTGTTGATGACTATCAGTGATAACTCCCTGTTTTCATTCCAATATCTGTACCCGTCACTCGTCTTTTGAACATACAGGGAGACTGCTACTATGAAACAACGGCAGTAGAATACTGAATATTGAATATTGAATAAAAATGTAATCGAGGTTAAAAATTGAAATTAATTTATACTCAAATGATGTAATGCAGTTTTCAAATCATTTATTAAAGAAACCAAACAACCAATTGTACCAAAATTTTTGACATTGATGTATCAGCTTTTAAAGTTTGATATGCAGAAAATAAATTAACAGCAACTTCGGTATTTGTTATTTATTGTAATATGTGTTTTCCAAAGGACTATCATTTTACATTTTCACCGCCATAAATGTATAGGTTAGTTCCTACACACTCCGAAATTCTTCATCTAGGGTGTAAATGTATGCTGAAATGCTTACATGATGTTGAAAAGATATGTGCCTTTAAGGAAATATATGGTGAAAGTTAAACCCAAGATACTTATTGTCCAGAGAAGCTAGAATCTTTAATTATTAAGAAAATTAAGTAATAAGAAAATTAAAAGAATATAACATCAGAGGCTCCCAGGAGCCTCTACCGCTCACCTGGCTTTCAATTGTCACAATCAAGTTAACATTGTAAGTTATACAGTTGATCTTCAGTCTCTCGAACTTTCGTAGCTCGAACACCACCTCTATGTTGAACTGTATTTAAAGTCTGATCATGTTTTACTATATTTCTTTGTTGAGCTTTTTTTACAAAAAACCTTCTTGCTTAGGACCACTTCGACACCAGTTTTGAAGTTGAGACGTTATTTAATAAATGGCGGTCAACGAAAAATTTTCAACATCGGTTTTGTATCTATTTGGAAACCAAATTTCATTGAAATCAGATAATGTTGAATTTTCCGGCCTTTCTTGATGGCCATTTTGAAAATGGCGGTCAACGAACAATTTTCAACACCGGTTTTGAAGTCGCAACATTAATATCTATTTGGAAACCAAATTTCATTGAAATCGGACAATGTTGAATTTTCCTGCCTTTCTTGGCGGCCATTTTGAAAATGGCTGTCAACAAACAATTTTCAACACCAGTTTTGAAGGTGCAACAGCATGGAAAACATTTAATTCATTTACACTTAACCTTGATCTTCTTTAGTTTTGGAAATAAAAGACGAAAAATATGAAAATTTTGAAAATTCCGTGAAAAAGGGTAATAACTCCTACAAGAGACTTTGGATTTTCTTCAAAATTTCAGGGTGGGTAGATCTTGATATGCTAACATTTTTGCACTATCTGTTATAGTTTTTCAAATAAAAAGTAAAAATAATTAAAATTTTGAAAATTTTACGGAAAAAGGGCAATAACTCCAAGACGGGTAGTTGGATTTTCTTCAAAATTACAGGGCAGGTAGATCTTGCCATGCTGATCATTTTTACCTCTGTCAGATTTTTTTTTTATATCTGTAACGGTTTTCGAGTTATTTGCAAAATACAGCAATTTACCCCTATGTTCTATTCTTAGTAACAGCAACCATGTTGTTTGATCTTCGGACTAATCGAACACAATTTTGAAACTGCATACCGTAAAGATGATTCAGGCCAAGTTTGGTTACATTTCCCCCAGCAGTTTCAGAGGAGAAGATTTTTGAAATTGTTGACGGACGACGGACGCAAAGTGATGGCAAAAGCTCACTTGGCCTTTTAGGCCAGGTGAGCTAAAAATTCTGTTGTTGGCTTAAATTGATGAAAAATAGTTTACGAAGAAATATTAAGTTACAGCAAAGCAAAGTTTCAACAGCTATTCTATATTATTTGTTTCTTTTGACACTTACATGAAATGTTAAGGTCATTAGCATGCTTAAATGCAATTCTGGAATATAATTTGTAAATTATAAAATCCAGAAATTTGTCAATGTTGTAATAAAAGATTTCTCGTCCGTAAGTGACAATTTTGATTGAGGCATCTTTTAAAAAAGTATGCCGAGTATTATGTGAATAAAACAGTTAGAAATTCTGAAAAAAGAATACATCTTAGTCATCCGTAATATACAGTACAAATGCCACCTTTAAGCCCCGAATGTCTAAAAAGTAAGGCTTTGTGATCAGTAATTTTTTGTCGCAGTTCTCCTAAATTCGCATTATTATCCCTGCACTTTCTGAAGAAAGTTTGGGATATTGTTTTCGCCTCCGACTGTCCGAAACGATGTGACGCAAATTACTCCTACATTTTTGGAATTAGGTTTTTAATTTTGATTTAGAATTGTTTCACATATGCTGCAGATGCGCAATAAGCTTCGAAATTTTGATATTGGTGTTAATGCGAAGAAGAAGCCCAAGATGTCGATTTTGATACATGTTGCATGTGACGCGAACTCCTACTGTTTTTGGATTGGGGATTAAATTTTGTTGTAGAATTGTTGCATATAGTCTGTAGATGCGCAATAAGCTTTCGGAATTTTTTTATCTTTATCTCTGTGCAAACAAGAGGCCCAAAGATGTCAATTTTGACAAAGGCCCCAAGATGTGGATTTTGACACATGTGGCATGTGACGCAAACACCTCCTACATGTTTGGATTTAGGGATGTATATCTTTATGCCGAATTCTTGCATATAGTCTGTAGATTTGCAATCAGTTTTCGGAATTTTGATTCCGGTTTCAACTTTGGTAAATTTTCTGAAAATGTCAAAGACACATATTTTTGAAATATTGGCATATAATTTTATATTTCTAACAAGTGTTTGTTTAAAACGTAATTCTTAAAACTAAGGATTCTAAGAGGTGGTTCCATTTTTGGTAAATTTCCTGAAAGTCTGAAACACAACTTTGTCTGGAATTCTACCTAGCAACCATACTTTAATTGTTTGTTTAGGTTAGGACAAACATTTTCACCAATTCGATTTCAAAACTATTTGATTCCAATTTTGGTAAATTTCATGAAAGTCTCAAAGACAACTTATTTTTTGGAATTTCGCCTAGCAACCGTATTTAAATTGTTTGTTTAGTTTAGGACAAGCAATTTCATTAATTGGATTTCAAAAATATTTGATTCCAATTTCAGAAATTTTCCTGAAAGTCTCAAAGACTGCTTATGTTTTGGAATTCTGCCTAAAGACAATATATCCTAGAGTTCTTTAAATAGAAATAACGATTATCAATATTTTGATTTCAAAAACATTGAGAAAAATTATGCCTGGGATATATAACAACTGTTTTTGTGTCAAACAGGGAATAGCTTTCGTTTCCGACAACCTCTAGTCTTACTTGTAATATGCTGCATATATGATATTTCTAATCGAAAGAAAGAAAAAAATCTTTAATGATTTCAGTATGCTTCAATCCTGTTAATATAGTCAGTAATATGTGGCTACCTTGCTCGAAGGTTCACGAAATATATATGTTTCGTATTATAATACACCTTCCTGACTTTTCAATATCTTTTTTGCACTTAGAACTGTCATAATATAAGAATACCCAAATTGCATAATATGCACTTTCATATTAGCATTTTGTTTAAGAAACCAAAACAGAGATTCTACCAAATATTGGACATTGATGTATCAGTTTTTTAAGTTTGACTAGTTGTTATATGTGTTTCCTAAGGACTATCATTGTACATTTTCATCGTCATAGATGTATAGCCGGCAGTTTAGGTGCAAGCACTCTTTGACCAATCTTTCTAAACTAAGTTTTGCCATATTCTTTTGTTTTTTTAGAAAGTGGCAGTAGAGTTAGTAGTCAACTTGTATTGGGTTTTATTCGTATGTTTATTATACTTTAGGGAAACGGGTTAGAGAAAGGGAAGGTCTTGGTATCCATAAACCGGTTAATCCAACCTTTAGCTTTTGCTAGTGCCGGTACCAAGTCCGGCTCTTCTGAGTTTCTATCGTTATTAATGTTTTCTTTTCTAGTCTGTTATGTTTTCTGGTGCGGTTCCCTTGTGGATTGTGGCATGTGATTGCAATTTCCGGCCATTGTAGGTGTTTATTGTAATCTTTACTTTGTAATAGGTGAGTTCCTTCACACTCCGGAATTCTTCATCAAGGCTGTAAATTATATATACTGAAAAGCTTAAATTAGGTGGAAAAGATATGTACCTTTCAGGAAATGTATCGTGAAAGTTAAATCTAATATACGTATTGTCCAGAGAGGCTTGAAACTTTTAACTTTAGTTTAAACTAGAGGTACTGCTGAACGCAGGAGGGCCCGCAATAGGCAGTCACTTCCTTTGTACCAAATTATCAATATTTGTTTAATGAAAATATTTTAAAATAAAAAGTTAAAAAGTATCGGCAAGCAGGAAGTAGTGGCATAGCAAACCTGAAAAAGCTTACACGATATAACTTATCATCATGAAGCTTTACACCAAATATCAAATCATTCCCAGTTGTAGAGGCCAAGAAAACTTGACAAAAATTTTCATCCATAGAGTGGTACAATAAAAAGTTAAATGTCGGCAAACAGGAAGTAGTGGCACGGCAAACCTGAAAATACCTTACACGATACAACTCATCATCATGAAGCTTTAGACTAAATGTCATATCATTCCCAGTTGTAGAAGCCTAGAAAATTTTGACGAAAGATTTTCATCAACAGAGTGGTATAATGAAAAGTTGATATATCGGCAAACACGAAGTAGTGGCACGGCAAACCTGAAAATTGCTTACACGGTACAACTCATCATCATAAAGCTTCAGACCAAATATGAAATTATTCCCACGTGTAGAAGCCCAGAAAACTTAAACGAAAAATTTTCATCCACAGAGTGGTACAAAATGTATGATAAAAAGTTAAAGTATCGGCAAACAGGAAGTAGTGGCACGTCAAACCTGAAAATTGCTTACACGGTACAACTCATCATCTTAAAGCTTCAGACCAAATATGAAATCATTTCCACCGGTAGAAGCCCAGAAAACTTCGACCAGAAAAATTGTTGACGGACAGACGGATGGACAAAGTGAAAACTACAGGGCACCCGCATCTCGATGCGGGGCCCTAGTGAAAAGAATATAACGGAATTCTGTTATTTGCTGATATTGATGAAAAATAATTTATTAAGAAATTTAGGTAGTTTTTAATTTTAAGTTACACTAAAGCTTAAACAGCTATTTATACTATTTGTGGCTTCTGACGCTAAGATAAAATGTTGAGGTCATTTGCATGCTACAAAAAAAAAATCTGGGATATAATTTGGAAATGCATAAAACCCAGAAACTTGTCAACGCTTTAATAAATATTCATTTATGCAGATTTCTCGTCTGAAAGTGACAATTTGGATTAAGACGCCTTTTAAAAAGTATGTTAAATACGATGTACAAATTACTGTGAGAAATTATGAAAAAAAAAATTCTTCGTCATCCGTTACATACAGTACAATTGCAATCTTTAGGCTCCGAAAGTCTAAAACAATAAGATTTTATGATAACCCCAGTGGTTTCAAAATACCAAATAGGTATATTTAGTTGATTACTCAAGGCCTATTATTGCACATTTCCGGTGTCATCATGTTTATTTATAGATCGGCTTCCTGCACTTTGGATAATCCTTAAAAAATCATCAAATTTTGGAATTTGTGTCAGATTTCAGAACTCCTCTGGTTTCTCCAGTTCAATGGCTTAAATAATTAAGCACACAGACCCCACGTTTCATTTGATGATCATCTTCTATAGGTCACATTAAGACCCCTTAAAAGTTTTCATAAAATTCTTAATATAAATTCCTGGCTTTTAGACAAATTATAGTCTTGATGTTATACAAAGGGAAATCCAGAGAAATCCATTTCCAGCCAATTTTTTTTAATGTCTTGTGTTTTCCGTTAAAGCACATGGACCTGTATACTTCTTATTACAATTTCATTAAATCTACAATGCTTAATGAATTGAAATAGGTTTCAAATTATCCTTGATATAATCAACATCAGGAGTGAGCCTCCTGAAGATAAAGGGACGCCTGAAAGTGTCCGGTATAAGTGTCCTTGTATAAAATATAAAAGAAATCAATAATAGGAACCAAACGTTATGAGGAATTGAATATGTTTTAAATACTCGTAACATGTAAACATGGATATTAATTGTACTTCTTGAAAGATTTACATATCTAAATTTTCTTTGACTAAAATGTATAAACATGTCCTATATTTTTCTTTAATTAAAAAAGCAAAGTATCCACTTTCAGTCTTTGCGTCTGGATTTGTTCCAAGGGCTCTGTTTAGAGATCTGATTTCATCTACTCCTCGAGATGGGTAGGGGAATGCCCATTTCAATGTTATTGTGTTTTTCTTTTTTGATGGAGTATGAACTTCCAGAGGCTATATCAATCCTATTATAATATTTTAATCATTCAATAGCTTCTTTAAACTGAGGAATTTTTAATTTTACTCTACACAAATAAATATATTTCTTTCAAATCAAAATACAAATATTCATAATATCTTTTTGTTCATGGGAGATAACCCCTCGCAATATATCAGAAATATTAGGCTCTGTGCAAAAATTTAACCAAAGTGTCCTAACACAACTACATTCATAAAAAAGGTGTACATAAGTCTCTTTGGTTTCAGAGCAAAAAGTGCACAATTCCTTAGGTTGTAACACAATTTTCTTAAATTTAGATATTGCAAGTTTTCAAATAAAATTGGTTTTCGGTCCAGCACCGAAGTACTGACTACTGAGTTGATGAAAACCATGAAAACCCTCAGGCACTAACAATCAATCAGCAGAGGCATCGACCCAGTGGTAATAATTAATAAAATACAGAACTTACTGTCAATCTAGTTTCTGTATATGCGCATTTAACCTCACCCAACATTTCTCTTAATCGGTAAGGCCCTTTGAATTATACCCTTGATTCGAAATAAATGTTATATTCCTCATTTCCTATTCGAAAAATTCACAATGTATCAATTTGCAAAATATGGGAAAAATTACAAAAGAAGACCAAACAATCATCGAAAAAGCGAAATATTTTGGTACTGTTATTTTGAACAATAATATAGGGTTCTTGCATGAATATTGGGGGATATTGTCCCGAGTAGAATTTTATATTGCACGAGTTTGCGAGTGCAATATATATTCTACGGGGATAATATTCCCCAATATTCATGCAATAACCCTTTTTATTGTATAGCAAACCAAAAATTACTGTAAATAATGGATTTTGTTGTCAATGACGTCATGAAATTTGAGCCATATTTGCACTAGCGCAATATGGAAATTTATTGCACTCTTACGCTTGGTTGCTTTCTTAGGGAAATATTATGTTGCTATACAATAAAAGTTGAGATTGCACATATTGATTGATTGCACATATTATATTCAGGTAAAATTGTTAAGTCCTTGATATAAATTTTTATTGTCATACTTTATTCGGTTAAACTGTTAAATCCTTGATAGAAGCTTTTATTGTACTGAAAGTATTATTTTAAGTATGAAAAAGAAAGGAAATGGGGTAAATGTTATGGAGACAACTGTTTTATCTTCACAAGATCTAACAATTGAACATTCTTAGTTTAATTGTAGCCTTGACAAATCGTATGCATTCGCTGTTTATTTGATACAATTTCCTTACACTACCATTGACTGGTGAGCATAAATAACAATGCAGTGGTCATCGTCTAAACACCGCTCCAGGGCTTACAACTGCTGGTGTAAAAATAGGCGTGGCTGTAAA
>MJUU01057286.1:0-22005 GCA_002080025.1 Modiolus philippinarum | reverse complement strand
TCCGAGATTTTATCAATATGAAAAATGGCTGTCATTTGCTTATTTCTCAAGCTATTTATAAAAAGTAAAGTGTTTTGAAATTGGTGAAGAGATGTCTTTCAGATGACACAATCTATATCCCCATATTTTTAAAAATTGAAAATCACTTTGCGTCCCTATCAAAAGCTCATAACAAGATGAATCAAAAGGAAAAAATCCATCGAAACCAGATGTAAATATTTCCTTTACTTTTTAGTAAAACTTTAAGCAATGCTTTTTCTTCCTAGATACGATAACGTAACCCTAAGTCCGCTGCTCTCCCGTTAGGGTTACGATTCGGTCCCATTGGTCGTAATGGAGCAAAATAAATTTCAATTTACATGCGAAATACCTACTGATATATAAACATTTTCAATTTTTACTGCTTATGAATCTTGTATTTCTGTTCAAATATTTCCTGAAGTGGCTCAAAACGTTCTTTTTCGAAACACGATTTCAAAATTGTTCTCCAAGTTTCGGCCATTTTGAAATTTATTTTGAAGAATCTGACCGGATGTCGGATTTTAAAACCAATTCCGGACATCTCCGGATTATATCAATGTTAAATTCAGGTCGATAACCGACATTGATTTGAGGAATCCGTGGCGGCATTTTTTGATTTTATTTATTAGTCTCTGTCAAACCGGCGATTTACTTTTCAAAACCTTCGCTTCAGATTTTCATTGTGATGTAAATCACTTTTCATATGCAATAAATATGCATATTTTATATTGAAAATGGAGGAAAAATGTAAATTTGAGGATTTGTTACAATCAAGGGTCTGGTAAGCTCATAATAAAACAATAATTTTGCCCGGTGTGAATCACACCGGGCCTGCTCCATTACAACCAATGGGACCGAATCGTAACCCTAACGGGAGAGCAGCGGACTTAGGGTTACGTTATCGTATCTAGGAAGAAAAAGCATTGCTTAAAGTTTTACTAAAAAGTAAAGGAAATATTTACATCTGGTTTCGATGGATTTTTTCCTTTTGATTCATCTTGTTATGAGCTTTTGATAGGGACGCAAAGTGATTTTCAATTTTTAAAAATATGGGGATATAGATTGTGTCATCTGAAAGACATCTCTTCACCAATTTCAAAACACTTTACTTTTTATAAATAGCTTGAGAAATAAGCAAATGGCAGCCATTTTTCATATTGATAAAATCTCGGATTTTTTCGAAAATCTGTTTCCAGTTTTAAATGTCACAAAAATATTTATTTTGACCTGTCATTACTATTGTAAAATGTTGTATATGTTTTTTTTGTATCTGTTAAATGCATTTCATTTGTGTGTTTTAACTATTAAGCCTACAAAATATATCATAAATGACAAATCTGAAGTCGGAAAAAATAAACATGGTGATTATTCTATCTCTGGAGGCCCTTATTTACGGTATATTTTGATTTTTTTACTTGCCTAGGCAACATTTATTTCATAAATATAAATTAGGGGTAAATATTTGGATTTCTATGTGATTTAATTTATTTTGAAAGCAGTTGAGTTGCCTTTTGAATGAAATACCTATGGATCTTTTTCTTTATTTTTTTGTGCCAGTTTATTTCAAAGTGATCGGTTGCTAATCAGAGAAAAAAAATCAATATTTCTTTCCTTGAGTACTAAAATTTGATTTATGACACATTTAGTGAATTTCAACTTGTTAGAATTAATGAAATGACAGCATGTACTACCTATCTCTTATAGGCAGCAGATCTTAGGTATTGATGCAGGTTGACCTTTGTTGACTGTAATCTATACTAAATATATAAAATTTATCTTGCTTTTAAAATTGAATGTGCAAATATGCATTACTGTTAAACCACTCGGGAGGGCAATTATTTGAATTTTAAAATTTCATATTTATTAAATTTTGGTTTGGGTAGCAATTATGACAAGCATTTACTGATTTTGCCTTGTCTGTAATAAAGTTTTAACTGTAATCATGGTAATATTGTTCATAATAAAATTGATACTTATACAATGGATGTTCTATTATTTACACTTCTGCTGACTGGAAGTCTTAAATTTTAAAAAAATCAAAGCATACAAAATTTATCAAAATTGCAACCAAAAATGCATGAGCCAGAACTGATTTTCTTTAAATTTTAATGTGCTATGATGTGCATCTCCAACAGTGTTAAAATATCAACATTTATAATTTTTTTAAAGCCTTCCACAATTCAAAGGAAATTAAGAATATGATACCAATTTTGGCCAAACATCATTATCAGAAGAATGCTAAATGTTTATATCTCTCTGTAAAGAAGTTCAAATTATCTTAAAATAATAATAAAAAAAATGGAAAACAATGAAATATAAGAAAAGTTTACCGTCAGTGAAGTGCTGACAATCAAAATATAAAGTTTATAAAGATGAGGTAACTCCATCTTTTTAGATTTGGATGTTATAAAAATATTTAAAAATAGAATACGGGCATTTTGTTCAATTTTTTGGCAGTAATTATATGAAAAATATATTTTTCTTATTTTGGATAGTAATTTTTAGGGTGTATATTGCTTTTTTGAGTTTTTCCCAAAAAATTGCATTTTTCAAAAAGAAATTTCTATCCCAAATATTGCCTCATTTTCCATTAAATATGAATATACATAATCTTTGATATGTCGGTAATAATAATCACTCGTATTGGAAACCTTCTGGTAGTTGTGTTATGCACTAAAGCCCGTGATTGAAGGGTCATTATTTAAATGCAAATTTGGCAACAGAAATTTGGTTAAATTTTGAGTTGTCTCTCTTTGCTTTTGCATGCCTAATAACAGACTCTGGTGCCGATCAAAACAATAGAATTTGAATAACAGGGTTTGAATTTTATTCTAGTTTTGAGGAAAAGATGAAGCTTAATGTATGTTATTAAATGGCAAATCAGCCCAGCAGGCACTCGACGTTTAATAAACGTTGAATCTATGTCGAAATATGGTCGCAGGGTTGATCAACTAAATTGTCAATAATGAATCAACGTTAACGTAATCAACGTCGGATTCGAAACGTTGCAAGTACGTCGAATTTTGAATAATAAATTCGACGTAACATCAACAACCTGATTTTAACGTTTATTTTGCAATTATTATTTCAACGTTGAAAAATTACGGTAATTCAACAGGATCTGGAGTAACGTAAAAGCTCAAAACACAATAAGGGGTTAATTATCTTACTGTTAATTATCGTCAGTCTTCAATCAAAAGGGAAAAACACAAAATATTTAGGAACTACTTATACTGGATTATCTTTAAAAGCAGATACTGTTCGAATGTTTCTTATGCCCATTACCACTATGAATCGCTAATGAGCAGAGCCTGAACCTCTGGTTTTCAATGTGGCTTTCTTCAAAACAAAATTTGTCAATTATGAACTTTTTACAAAGTCAGTATGCTATATGGACCTGTTCGGTTTATATTGACCGAGAAGTAAAAATAGTCAAATGTAGATAATATTCTCGAATTTATGATTGATTGATTGAATATTGTTTAACGTCTACTCAGCAATATTTCAGCTATATCAAGACGAGAACAAGTTTGTTGATAAATAATCACTTTGGGGTATGGAAATGGCCATGGGACGGGAAATTCTAACTGCCACTGGAAAAGTAGGGTGAAATCGTCAAGGGCGGGGAATTTAGCCTTGTAGCCGATCACCTACGGACCACCCCAAAAAGAGCTTGCTACAAGGGTTCTTTAACGTGCAGGTAGCGTGGCATTTCTTCTAACACGTGGACCTGAGTTTACATCCCATCCGAAAGATGGGTTGTGTATTTATTAATCCCGCACAACCACGGAATGGGTCCTATTTCTATATCCCGGGACCCTCGGGGTCAGCCTCCGTTTAGGAGGGGTCACACCCCGCAAGCCGGAGATACTGGGTCCTATTTCTATATCCCGGGGTTCCCTCGGGGTCTCGAATTTATGAACGACACTCAAGCTTAGGGGGACGAAAGGCATAACAACATGAAGAATTTATTGAGATTGATTGATTAGTCGGAGTTTAACGTCCAATGAGCAAAATTTCAGCTATATCAGGACGAGAACAAGTTACTAAATGCAAAAAATTGTAAGTAAAAGAAGAAAGAAACCAAGGAGGAAGGGAAAACCGGGGCAACAACTTTTGACTGCCAATTAGAAAAAGGTGGTAGCATCATGCACAAACAATAATACTACCAGTTCACAAACAAAGACGATGGATTCAATGATGATTGCCATCATGGAACTTGAGCTAAAGCACTATTATATCTGCTAGAAATTGATATTTCTAATGTCGACAATTTCATAAAGAACACATCCTAATGGTGTAGCAAGAGATAGTTCAATGAAAAAATAATGTTATACTAGATGCTGTTAAATCCGCCTTACCCAAGTAATGAATGTTT
Source organism: Modiolus philippinarum (assembly GCA_002080025.1). Classification (NCBI taxonomy): domain Eukaryota; kingdom Metazoa; phylum Mollusca; class Bivalvia; order Mytilida; family Modiolidae; genus Modiolus; species Modiolus philippinarum. The sequence continues at coordinate 17,606 of MJUU01057286.1, read as the reverse complement.
TTGAACTAAACCATGAACAATGAAGACATGGATGTAGCGTTGCACGACAATTAGCAAAGAATTCCGCTCAAACCGGTGCTAGGAGCCGTCTTGAACTTCCTATGAGGTATGAGCAAAGCTCATTGTTGAAGGCCTCATGGTGACTTCAAGATGAAGAACAACAATAAAAGCGTTGCTCCTTGTTTTTTACCATTTATTTCTGGAGACTTTGTCTCATGTGTATCACTCCATATCCTTTCATTCACCATTTGTACAACTTTTCATGAAGTATTTTTAATTGACCTGGTACCATTTTACTTCTTGTATTTATGAAACAAAAGATGATACACTCAATAATGTAGAAAAAGTATCTTTTTAGCTCCACTGGCCTAAAAAGCCGTGTGAGCTTTTAACATCACTTTGCGTCCGTCGTTTGTCGTCCATCAACAATTTCAAAAATCTTCTCCTCTGAAACTGCTAAGGCAAATGTAACCTAACTTGGCCTGAAGCATCACTAGGGTATGCAAGTTAAAAATTGTGTTCGATTCGTCCAAAGACCAAACAACATGACCACTGTTGCTAAAAATAGAACATACGGGTAAATTGCTGTTTTTGCAATTAAGTCAAAAACCGTGAAACAGTGCATTAAAATCGGAGAAAGTAACTGTCTAAAAAAGGGATTTTCTTTATTATCTGGAAATAAAGAGTGTGATGGACAGACTGACAAAGACGGACAGACATGTGGACAACGTTATATCACATCCCCCTGGGAAGGGGGTATAATTAAATTTGTTTGAAGTATAACCATCTCTTACTGATCCTTCTACTATCTAATATGTATTTAAATAATGTGCTGCTTACATGGTAGCTAAACCCTGGTTGACCAATGCTTTATAAATGTTTCTCCAACAGTTCTCTCTGGTTTGCGTTCTAAGTTTGCAGACAAGACTGTAAATGTAAAATTTATTCCAAACCACAGAAAACAAGATTAACGAGGAGTCTCAACTCACTGCGGATAACACTGCCATAAATAAAGAAGTTTAGATGTCACAGTTGGGTCTGAAAACCCAGATTAAACAAGTTACTTTTTTCGTCTTCTAACACACGAGTAACTTAACACAGATCCAGTTGTTTGCCTAAATTATCAAAGTTTAAACACAATCATTTTCCGTAAGAATAAGTCACATTTTCCCTACCGGTTTCACTGTTCAATACAGATTACCAAGGTTCTTTAACTACTAACGTTACTTATGGATACCGAACGTCATTTGATACCGTTACTCCGAAAAAAAAATTGTTTCATATTTATACATTTGGATAATTTGTATGAATAGAAAAACAAAAATAAACTATAGGCCTATAAGACCTTTTTAATCTATAATTTTATTTTCACTGAAAAAAAAATCAACCTGTTGTAGAAACAAAACTAATAGTCCACCAGCAAAGGCATCGACCCAGTGGTAACAAATAACTAAATACCGAGGTAAATTAGGATTAGGATGGAAGCCACAAAAAAAACTGCATTACACTACTGTCTTACTGAATCATGCAAAAAAAAGAAGAAAACCTTTGACCAAAGGCACAATCTCAGCATGGCAGTCTCACCAATTATGGATACAAAAGCACATATTTGTTCAGATAGGCTCAGAAACATGTTACACTGTAAAAGACGGTTTGGTCTAAAAATAAATATTTTAATAATGCAACGTTTCTATTTGAGCAACTAAACTGAAACTAGGGAATTTATGGCCCTTCTATTTCAGAATTAGAAGCAAAAAAGGGGCAATTTCGAATATTTTCACGTATGTCGAATGTTAATTTTTTGTGCTTTGTTTCATTTTGTTGAATATTAAATTACACATGTACACCTGTAGTATGTCAACAGATTTTACTTTACAATTAACGTTTACGAGGTAAAGGGGCTCAAAGGGGAAAATCTCCAAAATTTAGATTTTTCATTATAAAAATTTTAATACAATGTTGTCTGGCATAATAAGAAGCTTCATACTAAATAAGATCAAATTTTAAACTAGTTTCTAATTTCTAATATTGTTAGTTAAACCAAAATTTCTTCCATTATGTTTTTAACATTTTACACATTTGTTTTACTTGTATGAAGCTACTATATGGTTTTATATTGATATTTTTATATACTTATTCTAATTACTTAATATACTTAACAGTTCTCGCCACGATATAGCTGAAATATTGCTGAAGTTGGTGTAAAACATCAGTCAATTATAGCTATTAAAATATGAATTACAGATATTAATAATTTGCACTTTTCATTTATGTCTGTAAATGATTTTTTGATATTTAAAAGTTATTTATAGATATCTATAAATCATTTATTAATATCTATAATTTATTTATGGATATCAATAAATAACGAATAAATTCCACAACGGCTTTCCATTTGTATACGTCTTACAATAATTTTAAAACAGAATTTAAGACTCCTTAGATGATGGGGTGTTTCTGTGAAGTGTAAAATGTAACGGTGAAACTTTTCATTTTTTTCTTGACAATATAAGCAAATGATTGTTTCAGACTACACATTTGAATTTGTGGCAAGTTTTGTGGTAACTCATGGTCTATTTACTTAAATCGCGGGGGTCAAGACAAATCATTAACGTATTAGGTTGTTCTACAATTATTACTCATGGTGTCGGCTCGGTTACCGGTAAAATTATCCCTTTCTCGGGTAAGCGCTCTAATTCAGTCTTATGTTTGTCGCGTAACAAACATGTGGGTCAGTTTCTAACATATTCGCCGGCTAAACACATGTTCCTTTGAATACATCACTATACTCAGTAAACATATGATTCATTGTTAACAATTCCTAAGATGAGTTGTCACGTGTAATATATTATCATAATAGTTACTAATTGCATCTCCTGAATTGACATATGTCGAATATATAGGTGTAGTTTTCTTTTGAATCACAATAAAATCCACATCATGAACGAATTCTCTATTCTTCGGATTTGTTAGCTTTATCTGTGATTTGTCATACATTGTAAGCACAGTGTCGGATTTCCAAACCATATGATCTAATCAACCAAGCATTACTAAGGGTATCACATTACACCTGGCACTGCTGTCAAGTCGAAATCTTGCCGGTTTTCTTTACACATGCGTTGTAGGATAAATGTTATGGTTTGTAGTTGCAATTTCAAGAAAGTCATTTTCTAAACCACTTGCTTCTTGCACACCGGCGTGCGCGGTCCCTACTAGTGAATAGGCCCGCAGCATCCTCTGAGGTTGGAGTATGAGTCTTCCTAACAGAGGCGACACGTTTGCCGTGTGTCGAGACCCGTGTCGATGGTTGACGAGATCCTGGTGGGTGAGAATCTGTGTTAGGACTTCCGCTTCCGCCATTATTATCTGTTGGGCTGAGAATATAGGCTCAATATCTTACTTTGGCTCTGAAATCATCTAAACGGGAGGTCGGATTGGCCTGATCCGATCAATCAGTCGGTCACGCCAAGCCCTCCAGGATATCTTTCCAACTTGAGTTTAAGTTAACTTGTGTAACTTTTTTCTCTTGATTTAAAGTATCAATCTAGTTTAAGAGGTACTGGAGAAGGCGGTGGCTCATGGGTCAATCAGTAGTACGCTTTCCATCAGTGCCTGATGGTTACGCTCAACTTTTGGAACACTTGATACTTTCTGGTGGAGATCCCTGGATTCAAAGTATCGCTCCTGTTGGCATTATGTGGCAGGTGGGTGACAATCATGGTAAAATCTCTTTCTTACTGCATGGCACAACTAGCACCCTAAAACCAACCAGTTCCGAATAAAAAAAAGAAAATCTGATGATTCCATTCCAAAATATGAAGAAAACAGTTGGACAAAATTCATTGTGTTGAGTGGAACACCTGACAAGCCAATATCAAAAATCAACCCTTTTGCTATACAAAAGACCGTATAAAAAGCATTGCTGGAACGGTTAATAAAAGGTTTCCAAAATTCGATTAGCGGATTAATTAATTACAGCTCCTTCAAAAACTCAGAGTGAAAATTTACTTTAAATAACTAAAATTTTAGATTTCAAAAGTTTCGGCATCTCCTCACAGAACTCATTATAGCGGTATTATGAGAGATAGAAGTCAGTATCTTTCATATCTAAGTGATGAGGAAATGTGTGACGAATTATCACCGTAAGGCGTCACAAAGGTACAAAGATCATTTAAAAAAAAATCAGGAAGCGCTGAAAGTTAATACTTTTCTTTAAACCTTCAACAGTTCAATTTCTCCATCATCATTAAAAATTTGCACCTGGTCATGGCACAAAACAATGTAGAGGAAATTGAAATGTTTTAAATGTGGAGAGGAGAGACACCAGGGCACCGAATGTGGTAATGCACAGAAATGTGCAAATGCAGTGGTGCGCATATGGCCTCCTCACGGGACTGTCCACTTTATACCAAGGAAAAGGAAATTTTAAAACATAAAACGGAGAAAAACATTTCGTACAAAGACACACGTCAAAAAATTTCCTCATCAAACACATCTTCAACGGCAACATCCACATATGCAGAAAAGGTTTAAAAAACCCACATCCTTCTCGCTTGTGGAAACCCAAACAACATATCCTTGGCAACATGGCACTCAAATTCCAAGACAATTACCTTTAGAAACTGTACCCAAAGAAAAAAATCATCACTCCAACAAAATTTAAAAGAGCTTCAATTTCAACAAAGTCAGCACAATTATTGCAATCTACACAATCCGTGTCCAAATCTCCTTCCAAAGTTCAATCATCTTCCAAAAACACAAATTTAAAGACTGGCTCTAAAATTACTTTAGCAAACGAACAGAAATCTGCAGAATGTTCGCAAAAAAANAAAAAAAAAAAACGATAACAATATTGTCCACAATACTGTTGATCTAAATACCAATCTTCAGGCTGTTGTAGTGAGAATTTCTTTACATAAAACGATCACATTATGTTCTTTATATTGACCACCAAATTTCACCCCCAGTCTTAGTCAACTAAAAAACTAAGTCAATTAAAACCGACCAATTTTTTTCAATGCACGCAATCCATTGTGGGGCAGTTCTACTTTACATGGTAGAGGTAAAATGATTGAAGACATAATGTCGCAGGAAGGTTTATGTATCTTTATTGACGGTTCAAACACTTATTTACATCCAGGAAATTTGGGCTTATTCAGCTATAGACATAACTTTAGCTGACCCATCTCTACTGTTGGACTTCTTTTGGAAAGTACACGACGACTTATGTAGTTGTAATCTTTTCCCTTTATTCTTCAACATCTTTATTATTCTAGTGGAGAAAAGCCACAGCGCATTGAAGATGATAAAGCTGGTTGGTCACTCTATGGAAATTTATGTAGAGAAGAATTGAAATCTGAATTGTTTGAAGATGTAATGATGTTCTTGATCCCTTAAGTCTTTGCAGAGAAAAATACTTTCCATAGCTGATAAATCTATTCCGAAAACCTCGGCAAACCCAAAACAACCTGGGAAACCTTGGTTTGACGATGACTGTGATGATGCTCTAAAAAATCGTAAAAAGGCAGAGCAACGTTTCAATAAACATCCAACAACTGACAATCTTGGCAATTTTCGCGTTTTTCGTGAAAAAGCTCCAAGAACCTAGAAAGAAAGAAGACACACTTCTTGGCGGAACTTTGTTTCTAAATTAAATTGCCACACCCCTTTAGCCCCTTTGACCCCTAGTAGCTCGGCAACGGTAAGAGCTACGCCAAATCCGTTGACATACCTCTGAAAGCTTAGATCAAGGGGAATCCAAAGAAAAAAATCCCACTGAAATCCGATGAAAAATAGAAATTCAACATTATCTGCAAATTTGCAATTTTGGCCCCTTCGGCCCCTCATAGCTGGGAAAGGAAACAAGTTACCAAAAATCTAAGAGCTGAGTGCCATATTAATTTTTCACAAGGAATCCATTGAAAAAAACTGCATCAAAATCGGACATAAAATAAAAAAAAAATAATTTTTTTTTTTAGATTAGCCCCTGTTGGGCCCCATTTATCTCGTGAGCGGTACATGCTACGTGAAATCCGTTGGCATACTACAGATTGGAAATTTCCTCAGGAGCACACTGAAACAAACCCCACCAAAATCCAATAAATAATAAAGATTCTACAGTCAAATATGTGAAAACACCCAATTTAACCCTTTTTTTTTGGCCTCTAATTCTGAAATGGGTGGGGCCAAAAACTGAAGGAAAAAACGTTTCTCAAGAATGTTCCAAGAAACATCATACTAAGATTTGAAAACAATCCGTCCACTAGAACCAAAGTTATGCTGTCCACAGACACGAAAATACCTAATTTAACCCCTTTTTTGCCTCTTTTTCAAAAACGGGTTGGGCAGGGAAGGCGAAATTAAAACCCGGGCTTAAGCTTGTGCCAACAAACATCATGCTAAAATTTGGTAACAATCCGTTCACTAGAACCAAAGTTATGTTGTCCACAGACGCCGACGCCAACGCCGACGCCATACCATAATACGACCGCAAAATTTTTGCGGTCGTATAAAAAAACTTTAAATCTAAAAATATGGAGGAATATAACAGGCTTTTTTCGATGGATGAATTGAAACAATCTTTAGATAAGGTACATGACACTTAATGTGACCCAGACGATATTATCAACTCCTCAAACACCTTCCTAAAGCAACTCTGGAAATTCTTTTAATTTTTTTAATAATATTTGGGAAACAGGTCTACTCCCACCTATGTCGAAACAAGCAACTATAGTTCCTATTCCAAAACCGCGCAAAGATCATTCCGAACCATCAAATTACAGACCACAAGCATAAACTAGTTGTGTCTGTAAGACAATGGAGCGGATGATAAACAACCGTCTTGTTTGGTATCTCGAATCGAACATCCAAAATGGATATCGACAAGGTCGGACCACATTAGACCGTCTAGTTCGATTTGAAACGTTCATTAGAAATGCATTTTTAAATAAAGAACATGTTGTATCTATCTTTTTTGACATCGAAAAAGCATACTATACAACATAAAATATCTTTTTGATACAACTGCATATGCAAACAGGAAGAATAAGTTATCTTTTCTACGATAGTTTTGGCAACAGTTTCTCTTTTTACCACTTTCGCATCAATACAGACAGCTTATTTTCATTTTTTACAGAACATTTCCTTTTTCCTTAATGGTATTCATTTAAAGTATGTAATTGCACACCCTAAATTGAGAATATTATTTTTTGGACAGATTTTTAGTAAAATTTTATATAGATACATATTTTCTAATAAAACAGAGGTAACAGTGATAAGAAGTCAAAGAACTAGAAGACAACCAGACCGACTTACGTATTATTAAAATTAAAAAAAATAAATTAACTTACCAATTGTTGTAATATAATAATAGGCTGCTATACTAAGGTCTCAGGCCTGATGCAATTTCCCTGTGTTAATTTTTGTTTTTTTAACAAGAATTTTTTGGGGTAAATATCCTAAATTATTTCTCTCACAGCACTGTAAATAATGTGAAGGTGAATGATCTTTTCAACTTTTCATCAGAATTTATACCCAATGTCTCAAAGATGGTGTCGTCACACAATCTCTCCCAAACCCTATGATATCATAATGGAGAGGGAACCTTAAAATACATTTAATGATGTATAATAATAACCTTTAAAAAGTTTTCTTTTTGAACTGGAATATCATTAATACATTATTTTTATTTTCTTTTCAGTTTCTGATTGATTAATTGATTGATTAGTTAGAGTTTAACGTCCAATGAGCAATATTTCAGCTATATCAGGACGAGAACAAGTTAATCAATTCAAAAAATTGAAAGTATCAGAAGAAAGAAATAAAGGTGGAAGGGACAACCTGGGCAACGACTTTTGACTGCCACTGGAAAATTGGAGAAATGGGTAGGGGCAGGAAATTTAGCCTTCCATACGACACCCAGTGCGTCTGCTCTCTTTAGAGAAATATAGAAGGGGTTTTTATACTGCATGGAGCGTGGCGTTTCTCCAACAGTTTGGCTACAATGGTTCGCGGTCAGGTTTTCCGTATTGTGACCCGACTACCCCGCATAGACAGGGCATTCCCCTATCCACCACCTGGGGATGCGCCCGGCAGCTCTGTAGCCGAAGCCCCTGAAAACCGATTCAGGTGCCGGATTTTCAGTTTCTGGGTTAAGTTCGGCCAGCGATCAAATTTAACACAGAGTTCACAGAACCAGTGGAGTATTTCGTTATGATGACAAGTGATAACCAAACAATCAAGAATGTTAGATTTGTATCAGATGAAATGGTCCATATGGATTGGTGCTGCAACGATTTAGTTTCTGGACGAACAAATGTGGTCGAGGCCGCCTACACTACGGAAAAGGCACGCCTCAAATTATATAGTTACTGAGAAAACCTGCATGAAAGACCTGTTTATTGTGATACCGACTCCGTTATTTTTATCAGCAAAACAGGAAAATGGGAACCAACCCTTGGTGATTATTTAAGACATATGAAATGACTAAATACCGAAGTTACTGTAAATTTGAATTCTGCATATGCGCATTTCGACAACTAATGTCTCTTCAGTGCAGATGACTGATGAATTATCAGATAAAAGGGGTGAAAATAGTATACTAACATTCGTTGGTGCTGGTCCTAAAAAATGCTTTTGAATTGACTAGACCAGTCAAAAAGGGCTACACTACATGTGTGTTGTCAAAAGAATAACTTTGAATTATAAAAATTATTTCAAGAATAATTTAGATACAGTAAAAGATATGGTTATTGGACAACGAGGAGGAAATATAACAACCACGGACGATTGATTGATTGATTGAATATTGTTTAACGTCTACTCAGCAATATTTCAGCTATATCAAGACGAGAACAAGTTTGTCAATAAATAATCACTTTGGGGTATGGAAAGGGTCATGGGACGGGAAATTCTGCCTGCTACTGGAAAAGTTGGGTGAAATCGTCAAGGGCGGGGAATTTAGCCTTGTAGCCGATCACCTACGGACCACCCAAAAAAGAGCTTGCTACAAGGGTTCTTTAACGTGCAGGAAGCGTGTCATTCCTTCAAACACGTGGACATGAGTTTACATCCCATCCGAAAGATGGGTTGTGTATTTATTAATCCCGCACAACCACGGAATGGGTCCTATTTCTATTTCCCGGGACCCTCGGGGTCAGCCTCCGTTTAGGAGGGCTCACACCCCGCAAGCCGGAGATACTAGGTCCTATTTCTATATCCCGGGGTTCCCTCCGGGTCCTCTGTTAGGAAGACTCATACTCCAAGCCCAGAGGATGCTGCGGGCCTATTCATCAGCCGGGACCGCGCATGGCGGCAACCACGGACGAAACGATATTCCTTAACAGTTCATGCCACGATATAGATGAAAACACTGCTGAGGGTAATAATCAACCAATCAATCTAATATTACCAGACTGATCAACAGTTTTGTCAGTTCTGCAACCAGAAAATCAACAACATCAGCAAGCTGCAGGACAATAAGACATACCACCAACTTTTGAACAAGCTACAACCTACAACAGATCAATATCAAACAGCAGAAACATCATTCCAAAATGCTACAACTCCTAACATTTTCTGCAACCACCGTTCCTTATCAACAAAGCGTCACTGTTTCTGTGGAGTAATTGTTGAAATTTGAAAACCTGATTTATTGATTGATTCATTGATGTTTAACGCCAACTTCAGCTATATTGTGGCAAGAACTGTTAGATAAATTGGACAATTTTAATAAATAAATATATAAAATATAAACATGAAACCATTATAGCTTTATAGTAAAGTAAGAGTGAAAAATAAAAAAAAAAGAAAGAAACGAGAAATGTAAGTTTAATTGTTATCATATCAGAACTTTAAGATAAATCCATTTAAACTTATTAAATTAATTGATTGCTTTAAAAAAAAACGCAAAAATGTAGCCTTTTACCGCAAAAAGGTAGCTATTTGCAACAAATATGTAGCCATTTACCGTTTTCAAATGCAATGTAAAAGAAAGCATATTAGCATATAATAACATGATATATTTGATCTTTCAGGTAACAGAACAGCATCCAAGGTCCGGCAATGATTGCACTGTCACCAGAGTTGTAAAAAATGATAAGGCATTTTCTGAATATCGTGAAACAAATACCTTGTTGAGGACAATCGAAACACCTCTTTCTCACATGGCCAAAGGAAGGGCCGGCAAAGCCAATCTTATCAAGCTTGGTTACTGAGGCAATACAGAAAGCATGGTCCAGTGGCCCTGTTGCCTAAAAGATTAATGTCACAAGAATACGTAAATCAACCACGACAGAAGTTCGAGAGGCATACCCAGAATCGAGGGAATTATTGGCCAAACATGTCTCATTCCATCGGTACGGCCGACAAGTACTACGCCCTCCATGACCAGCGGAAACTGTCATGACCCATCGGAAAATTGATTGAAAATGTGATGCATAAAAGGCAAGAACAGGTCAAGAAATCGATACATTGGCCTCGATTTCGCTTGCAATAATGGAGGGTGCACATGTAGAAAGAGACAAGGAAGAGGAGAATATAGTGGAGGCAACTAAGATGTGTTGCGAGAGTGGAGAGGAGACGGAAGAGTATTCTGAGATCAAAAGTAATCTTACGGATTCTCCGTCAAACGAAATGAATTTGGCATTGTCTGAGGAGGAAAACGTTCAGCTGGAAAAACCTGAATTTAAAGATAGTCACAAAAGGCGCCGAATCGCTGAAGATGAAGCTAAAGCCTTAACAAGACAGGTCACGTACAAAAAGTTTACATAATGATGAAACTACAAGAAACGGCAGAAGGCAGGTTGCTAATATTAAAGATATTAAAGATCAAAGAAAGGAACCCCGAGAGATTTCTGGAAAATGAAAATGATCGTGGACAGAGTGCACGGAGAATGAAAAAGGAGGAAGAGGAAGTCAATTGGATAGAAAGTGAACCGAACGCGCATCGTGTAAACTTTCAAATGGAATGGGCTAGGGGAGCAGTAGAATTGTTTTTAGCTACGGCTGACATTTTGTGTGATTATCCACAGGTCGTGTGTTTATTCCTTCTCTAGCAATCCAAGTTCCAGTACTTTGCCTTCTGAAAGATGAGTTACGTTTAATGGTGAGAACTGGAACTTGGATAATGTCTGATATTTTTTATACACCTGTTTTTACTTTGGAGTTTGATTGTAATAAAGCTTAGGCTGATTTGCAAGTTTCCAGTTTGTATGTTTATTCCTTCCCTGGTAATCCAAGTTTCAGTACTCAGCTTTATGAAAGATAAGTTACGTTTTAATGGTGAGTACTGGAATTAGAATAATATTTGATATTATAAACATAATGCCCTTGGATGAAGGTGTTAGGGTAGATTAACACACGAGGTAAAAATTATCACCCGAGACAACGTCGAGGGTGATAATTATTCATCGAGTGTGTTAATCGAACTAACACCTTCATACAAGGGCATTATGATTTTTATTAACCTGAATGCTTAATAAACATTATTTCTGAAAATTATTATAATAATATTTTTTTTTTATTTAATGCAACATCAAACACGTAAACAAACATTCGACCGGTACTGTTTTAGTATTGAACTATAGCTAAATCGCTTTAACTCCAATAAAATTTGTCACAAGGTTCTTTTTATATGAAAAGGTCACTTTTATTTTACTTATGAATACATCCAATACTAAATCAGCTTTAATTGTAGTTGTCAACAATGAAAGTGATGAGAGTGAAAAATGAAAAGTGAAAATAAGAATCTGTATACATCGATGACGTCATCGATCGGAGCGGGTGTTAATTCTAAAATTAACACCCGTTGCTAATCATTAACACATGTTGCTAAAGATGGGCGTGGCTAATGAAACGTTAGTGAAAATCAACAAATGACTATTATCTAATGACATAAACGAATACCGCCGTGCGTGGTCCCGGCTGAAGAATAGGCCCGCAGCATCCTCTGAGCTTGGAGTATGAGCCATCCTAACAGAGGACCCCGAGGGAACCCCGGGATATAGAAATAGGACCCAGTATCTCCGGCTTGCGGGGTGTGACCCCTCCTAAACGGAGGCTGACCCCGAGGGTCCCGGGATATAGAAATAGGACCCATTCCGTGGTTGTGCGGGATTAATAAATACACAACCCATCTTTCGGATGGGATGTAAACTCAGGTCCACGTATTGGAAGAAATGCCACGCTTCCTGCACGTTAAAGAACCCTTGTAGCAAGCTCTTTTTGGGGTGGTCCGTAGGTGATCGGCTACAAGGCTAAATTCCTCGCCCTTGACGATTTCACCCTACTTTTCCAGTGGCAGTCAGAATTTCCCGTCCCATGGCCATTTCCATACCCCAAAGTGATTATTTATCAACAAACTTGTTCTCGTCTTGATATAGCTGAAATATTGCTGAGTAGACGTTAAACAATATTCAATCAATCAATCATAAACGAATAATGTAAGAAATTTGCATGAAGTATAATAATATTCATTATTACCTGTTTTTATGATGATTTTTATTTTTGGGTTTTTTTAGCTCACCTGACCCGAAGGTTCAGTGTGAGCTATTGCCATCACTTGGCGTCCGTCGTCCGTCCGTTAAACTTTTCACATATTCATCTTCTCCTCTGAAACCACTGAGGCAAATCCAACCAAACTTTACTGGAATTATGTATGGAAGGTCCTTTACAAAGATTGCTCATTATGTTTCGATCCGATAAAAAACATGGCCGCCAGCGCAGAACTTAGGTTTAACATTAGACCCTATGGGAAAAGTCACATTTTCATCTTCGGCTCTGAAAATGCTGAAGCAAATTGAACCAAACTTTACAAGAATGATGTAATTAAAGGTCATTAACAAAGATGGCTCATTTCGTTCCGATCCGACAAAAAAACGTGGCCGACAACACGGAACATGGTTTAACATAGGACCCATTGGGAAAATCACATTTTCATGTACTCCTCTGAAACCACTGAAGCAAATTCAACCAAACTTTACAGGAATGATGCATGGAAGGTCCTTTACAAAGATTGCTCAAATTATTTCAATCCAACAAAAAAAAACATGGCCGCCAGCGCGTAACTTAGGTTTAACATTGGACTCTATGGGAAAAATCACATTTTCATCTTCTGCTTTGAAACCACTGAAGCAAATTCAACCAAACTTTACAGGAATGATGTACTAAAGGTCCTTCACAAAGATTGCTCATTTCGTTCCGATCCGCCAGCACGGAACATGGTTTAACATTGGACCCTATGGGAATATCACATTTTCATCTCTTGCTCTGAAACAGCTGAAGCAATTTCAACCAAACTTTATAAGAATGATGTACTAAAGGTCCTTAACAAAGACTGCTCATTTCGTTCCGATCCGACAAAAAAAAAAAAAACGTGGCCGCCAGCACGGAACTTAGGTTTAACATTGGACCCTATTGGAAAAATCACATTTTCATCCTCTGCTCTGAAACAGCTGAAACAAATTCAACCAAACTTTACAGGAATGATGTATGGAAGGTCCTTAACAAAGATTACTCATATCCTTCCGATCCGACGAAAAACGTGGCCACCAGCATGGTTTACATTTTCCTATGGGAAAATCACGTTTCACTTCTCCTCTGAAACCACTGAAGCAAATTAATCCAAACTTTACAGGAATGATGTATGGAAGGTAGTTTACAAAATTTACCCATTTCATTTTGATCCGACAAAAACATGACCTCCAGTGCAGAGCATAGTTTAACATCATAGCTTTTCTTATCTTCTCTGAAACTAAACAAATATAACTAAACTGTATTCGAATGATGTATTGAAGGTCCTTGCCAAAGATTACTCATTTCAATAGGATCAGACAAAAAACACTTGTGCCAGTGGAGAACATAGCTTAACATTAGACCTCGTTGGTAAAAAACATCTTTTTTGGTCAAGCATGGCATAGAAGTATTTTGTCAGGTGAGCGATACAGGCTCAGTCTTTGAGCCTCTAGTTTTTATTCTGCTTGATTGTGATTTTTATCCATTTTTTTTTGTTTATTCCGCATGCAAATAAATAGTTTGCATCGATACTGATTTGTTACTTTTTCTTCCTGAATAGCACGGAAAGCAGTTTGCAAACATAATACGAACACACAATACGAAGAAACACAAAGGGGAACTAACATAAACAGTAAATGGCTACATATTTGCTGCAAATGGCTACATTTTGTGGTAAACGGCTACATTCTTGCGGTAAAACGAGAAGATGAAAATATGATTTTCCCAAGGGCTCCTTAGTTAAACCCAAGTTCCAGGATTTCGGCCATGTTTTTCAGTCAAATTGGATGTAAATTAGCAATATTTGTAAATTTGTAAATTTGATGTAAATTAGCAATATTGTAAATGACTTTCTATATACATTATACATTTCTATATACATTATACTTTATACATTATTCCTGTAACTATTGATTTAATTTGCTTCATTGGTTTCAGAGAAAATGAAAATGTGATTTTTCTGATTCTCATGGGGTTCAATGTTAAACCTAAGTTGTGCACGGCGACCATGCTATTTGTCGGATCTAATCTTTGTAATTCCTGTAAAGTTCAATTTCATTTGCTTCAGTGGTTTTCAGAGGATATGAAAATACATTTTTTTTCACATAGGGTCGAATTTTAATCTTAAGTTCTGAGATGGTCACCATGTTTTTGTCGGATAGGAACAATATGAGCAATTTCTGTAGGGACGTATTTCAATTCTTCAAGAGTTGTTTTCCAATCCCATTCATTATTGTATTTTGTTATATATAAATATGTCTTTTTTTCTAATAGAATGTTGTTTACACCAAATGCAACTCTTGATAATGTCATCACTTATAAGAGAACGACAGTATACTGGGCACAAAAGAGAAGGCAAGTGTTTATGCAATAAGTATACGATTGAATGTTTTCTATGGTTTTGGAGGGCGATATTGAATTAGATTGATCCTTATTTGACCGAAAAAGCTAATACCACAAAGGTAAAGATGTCGTCACCATAATATGGATTTTTGGGATCGTAGAAAATACATCCCAAAATATGGCATGATGATACAAAGCTTCTGACAAAATTTCAGATCTGCACCTTTTACCATTGCTGAGATACCGAAATTATTGTTAATTTATTTTCTTCATATGCGCATTTCGACAACTTATGTCTCATCAGTAGAGATCAAATCAAAACATTTGGAAGTAAATCAACTGAAAATGTGAAACAACTGATAGAGAACAAATAACCAAAAAAAAATATAAATAGAAAATCCGAAATTCAGCTCAGGACAGAGCTATGCATGAGGGAGATACTCCTTAGTTTTGAAAAAAAAATTGTGGAATGGGACGAAAATGTGTTACGGACGAACCAACACTTAAAGGTTTCATTACAGCACTGACCCCCTATCTCATAGTTATCATTACCTATCTTTTGATTTGATCTATTTATTTCTTGTAATAGTTCCTTTATTTTCCCATCTTTAACGTTCTTGAGCTCTTTCTCTATTATCTTTTCACTATGAACTGCCCAATAAACCTCTCCACAAACATTACCTTTCCCGTATTTTATGAAAGGATATGGAGTAAATGAACATGAGACCATAACACATATGTTAACTCCAACTGCAATAATTTTAATGAGCTGTATGGCCATTTCGGAAATATGGAAATATGGATCCGTGTATGGATTTAATTATTTCTCCATTGAACGACTCAAACGCAAAACAGGAAAACGTCCATAACGGACCCCAATCTTCAACAAGTTTTACAATATGGCAAAGATTATGTACATTTAAACCACTAACAGCATTACCATGAAGTTGTGAAATGCACTTATAAAAAGTTTCAAGAAGCAAATCTGCTCTTCTAAGGTCTTGCGCAGTAATTTTTTCTTGTAATAATAAAAATGTAGCTTCTACTAAGCAAGATAAATGGTCCAAGTGTGTTTTTGGAAGGAAATCTTTAAGACATGGCAAAGCATAAAAGAGAAGAAAAGATCTAAATTCTGAGGCTTTCCAATGGTTTATGTTATTTTCAATTTTCCTTGGTAGTCGATGGATTAAGTAAGGAACTTTAAAACTTTTCAAAATTTTGTCCCGGCACCTGAATAGGTTTTCAGGGGCTTTGGCTACAGAGCTGCCGGGCGCGTCCCCAGGTGGTGGATAGGGGAATGCCCTGTCTTTGCGGGGTAGTCAGGTCATAATACGGAAAGCCTGACCGCGAACCATTGCAGCCAAACTGTGTGGAGAAACGCCACGCTCCATGCAGTATAAAGACCCCTTCTATATTTCTCTAAAGAGAGCAGACGCACTGGGTGTCGTATAGAAGGCTAAATTTCCTGCCCCTACCCATTTCTCCCCTTTTCCAGTGGCAATCAAAAGTCGTTGCCCCGGTTGTCCCTTCCACCTTTATTTCTTTCTTCTTTTACTTACAATTTGTTTTGAATTGATTAACTTGTTCTCGTCCTGATATAGCTGAAATAGTGCTCATTGGACGTTAAACTCTAACTAATCAATCAATCAATCAAAATTTTGTCAATATCTTTTAATTTGTGTCTTATGAAAAATGGCTCTTGGTAGCTTGATCCCGAAATCCACAGAGTCAATAATTTTTTAACAATTCCAAGTAAAAACCCATGCATGTAATCAATGGTACAATTCTCTTGGAAATTGATAAAAGGAAGATGTTTCAAAATAGACCTTCCTATGAATCCACACACAGCCTTTTTACTCTC
The DNA here is from genome assembly GCA_002080025.1 of Modiolus philippinarum. Taxonomy (NCBI): domain Eukaryota; kingdom Metazoa; phylum Mollusca; class Bivalvia; order Mytilida; family Modiolidae; genus Modiolus; species Modiolus philippinarum. The sequence goes on along the minus strand of MJUU01057286.1, from coordinate 892 downwards.
AACTGCTTCCAAAACATTTTGTTCTATAGAGTCTCTGGTTTTTCTTCTCTGTAAGGAAAACAACGTGCATGACCTTTTCCACTTTTAACTACAAGTCCAGGTTCCTCGCAAAAATGCATGAAGATAAACCATTATGTTGTGTCATGTTAAACATGCATGCCCTTGCATGCAAGTCCATTGTTATCGTAGTGACAAGAACAAAAATAGTTTCCTGACCAGATATTGTATTTATAGTAAGTCCTTTGTTATATAAAGTTAACATCTCTTTGACAAATGGGAAGAAGAACGTATTCATCTTTGGTTTGCCTTGTCCCTGCCACAATCCCCATAATATCATGTTTTTTCTTCAAAAATCTAAGAACTGGTGGGAATTCGTTAACTACTAAATAAACTGGCCATAGCGATACTTTTGAAGATTTAAATAATGATACACCATCAGTGAACATGGTTAAAGTAACTGTTAAATCCTTGCAAATTTTCATAATTGCTTTATATTTTTACCGTCTACAATATCATGAATATCGTCGTTCACATAACTTCTTCTTAGGGAACTAACAATCATTTCCCAATTATTTTCATTTTCAAGAATTTCCCTCAGTTGTAAGGTCAAGTCACCAGTAACAAAAAAATGTTTTCCATTGCCCTTGGTTTCATCCTTATATCTTCTTCCAATACAGTTAGGTGTTCCACAATGATCAATCTCTTTTTCATCTGAAAACAAGGCTCCACAAATACCACAATAGTCATAATACCTTATAAAGCCAGTTGCAAAACCAAGCTTTCTTTTTACTTGGTTGACCTTTGTTTCACACAAATTTTTTTCAGGGAGATGTAGATTAATAAACTTCATCATTTGAGAAAACGCTATTCCTGACAAATGATTTTTTGTTGA
>MJUU01057283.1:0-18040 GCA_002080025.1 Modiolus philippinarum | reverse complement strand
GGTGTCCACAATACTATAACTTGATAGCATTTAACCATAAATATAAAAGATAGGGCACTTTTTCTCTATTCTATATTATACCGGTGTCCCCAATACTATAACTTGATAGAATTTAACCATATATATAAAAGATAGGGCACTTTTCTCTTTTTTATGTTATACCGGTGTCCGCAATACCAAAACCTGATATAATTTAACCATAAATATAAAAGATAGGGCACTTTTTCTCTATTTTATATTATACCGGTGTCCACAATACTATAACTTGATAGAACTTAACCATAAATATAAAAGATGGGGCACTTTTTCTCTATTTTATATTATACCGGTGTCTGCAATTCTAAAACTTGATAGAATTTAACCATAAGTATAAAAGATGGGGCACTTTTTCTCTATTTTATATTATACTAGTGTCTGCAATACTATAACTTGATAGAATTTAACCTTAAATATAAAAGATAGGGCACTTTTTCTCTATTTTATCTGATACCGGTGTCAGCAATACTATGACTTGATAGAATTTAAGCATAAATGTAAAAGCTAGGGCACTTTTTCTCTATTTTATATTATTTACTGGTGTCCGCAATACTATAACTTGATAGAATTAAACCATAAATATATAAGATAGGGCAATTTTTCTCTATTTTATATTATACCGCTGTCCGCAATACTATAACTTGATAGAATTTAATCATAAATATAAAAGATAGGGCACTTTTTCTCTATTTCATATTATACCAGTGTCCGCAATACTAAAAATTGATAGAATTTAACCATAAATATAAAAAATAGGGCACTTTTTCTCTATTTTATAATATACTGTTGTCTGCAATACTATAATGATAGAATTTAACCATAAATATAAAAGATATGGCACTTTTTCTCTATTTTATATTATACCGGTGTCTGCAGTACTATAACTTGATAGAATTTAACCATAAAGATAAAAAATAGAGCACTTTTTCTCTATTTCATATTATACCGGTGTCTGCAATACTATAACTTGATAGAATTTAACCATAAATATAAAAGATAGGGCACTTTTTCTCTATTTTATATTATACCAGTATCCGCAATACTATAACTTGATACATGTAGCATTTAACCATAAATATAAAAGATAGGGCACTTTTTCTCTATTTTATATTATACCGGTTTCTGCAATACTATAACTTGATAGAATTTAACCAGAAAGATAAAAGATAGGGCACTTTTTCTCTATTTTATCTTATACCGGTGTCAGCAATACTATAACTTGATAGAATTTAAACATAAATGTAAAAGATAGGGCACTTTTTCTCTATTTTATATTATTTACCGGTGTCCGCAATACTATAACTTGATAGAATTAAACCATAAATATATAAGATAGGGCACCTTTTCTCTATTTTATATTATACCGCTGTCCGCAATACTATAACTTGATAGAATTTAACCATAAATATAAAAGATGGGGCACATTTTCTCTATTTTATATTATATCGGTGTCCGCAATACTAAAACTTGATAGACTTTAACCATAAATATAGAAGAAAGAGCACTTTTTCTCTATTTTATATTATACCGTGGTCCGCAATACTATAACTTGACAGAATTTAACCATAAATATAAAAGATAGGGCACTTTTTCTCTGTTTTATATTATGGTTCTATTTTACAGTATAACGGTGTCTGCAATACTAAAACGTCATATAATTTAACCATAAATATAAAAGAAGGGGCAGTTTTTCTCTATTTTATATACCGGTGTCTGCAATACTTAAATTTGTGACAAAAAATCGCCAGACGTGATACTTAATCTGATAATATTTTTATTTTCTTCTTGTAAAATCGGCGGTTGTAGAAAAGGTCTATTTCGAGTTGAAAAAAATAATAATAAATAAACAACAACGGTGTTTTGCGAAAAACTGGTAAACCTATCTATAAAATGCGGAATTTGAATGAAACGAGTAAACGCACGCTACACGATACACGCAATGAACGTTACACATTACACGATACACGATACACGATGAACGCACACTATTTACACGATGAACGCAAACGATCTACACGATGAACGCACACGATTCACACGATGAGCGCTATTTTGGGAATGTTGAACGTTTCCATCGCTGTAATGGCGAATCATGGTTTGATATATTGTTTTAGTTACCTTTGACATTTAAACTCCCGCAACTCAACTTAAGAAAATAAAAATTGGTTAGTTGAAGTTTATATGAGAAACTATTTCCCCCTGATTCGTATTCTAAGATCTTAAATCAGCCGTATACTGTATATCCGAAACTGTGTTTCTTATGCGCTCCTCTGTCTGATCATGTTGTTTTCATTCACTGGAGTTCACACTGTGAGTGCCTTTGTTTTGAATGTTGTGATTTCTATTTTTGTGCTTTGTATCTGTCTAACGTCATTGTTTTCTGTGTCTAGCGTCATTGTTTTCTGTCTGATGTCATTGTCAATCAACAGATTCTTATCATTCCAATATCCCCAGGTAAATCTTCCACTAGTTCCATTACATCGAATGTCTGGATAGTAGGTGTCACAGTATCCGACATATCAGTGTTTATCTCGGAAATCTCTGAGGTTCTGTTCTTCAGCCACCTATTCATACTCATACCTCTTATTCTCAAGCATATCTTTGAAGCGATTGAATCTTTCCTCATAATAGACCATTTGCCAATTCAAGCGGAATTCCCGAATTTGACCTCGCGATTTACAAACTTGGGCAAAGGGAAGCAACTCTAGACCGGACAAACACAGGTAGTTTCCAACGTAAACTAACCAAAATGTAAAAATTATTTTCTCTTGACCTGCACGGAATCCAAGCTTCATCTTTGGTGAGATTTATCAAAATAATATATCCTTTTATGTGCATGTTTGTTTTGTTTTATATCCCAATAGATTTCATGAGCCAGAATGCTGATTTATAAGGGTTTCTTCGGTAAATGTGACAACCTGTCCGGTGTCACGTGACGTTGATTGAGTAAATATTTTAAAGAACGGAACCAAAGTCGGTAATTGGCAAATCACCTATTGCAATAGAAATTATAACAGGAAACACACACAATTCCCGCAAATCACAATTACTTGTCAGAATTGACCTGGAAACTACAAAGGAAAAACGCCCATGAAAAGAAAAATACAAACGTTAAGAACGATAGGAATTCGGGATATGGGGACTTGGTACCGGTACTAGAAAAAGCTAGCGGTAGAGTTAAACCGGTTTATGGATACTCAAACCTCTTCTTTATCTATCCGGTTTCCCAATAGTATGATAAGCGTACAAATAAAACCAAACACACTATCATGAAATGGAAAGATTAAGACAAAACGTAATTTTAACTAAGAAGTATCTCCCTCATGCAAAGCTCTGTCCTTAGCTGATTTTTGGCTTTACCTTTAGATCATATTAGTTATTTGTTCTCTATCAATTTTTAAACATCTTTGAGTTTCTGGTCTTCCAAATGTTTAGATTTTATTTGCACTGATGAGACATAAGTTGTCGAAATGCGCATATGCAGAAAGTAAATTCACAGTACTGTAACTTCGGTATTTAGTTATTTGAATGAGTAATAAGTGTGGCAGTTTGTAATAATGTTTATTTCATTCTTCCATCACCTCCATCATACCTCAAAAGCTAACACGGGGACCGTGGCTCTGCGTCATAAAGACCCATACATTTCTATTGAAAAAATGCTCTGAAAACGCGGAGCCATGTTTGCTCCGCGTTTTCAGAATATTTATTCAAATAGAAATTCTTGGATCTTCATGACACAGAGCCAAAACTCTCCGGGTTTGGACTTGAGATATAATGGGGTGTCCATGTGAAATACAAAATTAATAATTTCCTATAGTTGTCTTTTTTGTCCTTTTTCTTGCTGTATCTTTCTTCCTTCTTTTTCTAAAAAAAACTAATAAACTAAAAAAATATGCCTACTATTATTGTCATGCTCAGTATTGTCAAAAATAGTGACTAGGTCAATCCTCTTCTTCAACTTCAGGTGTTTCTGTTGGTAACCCAGTTGATCTTAGCATGTTAGTGTTGGTCTTTCTGATATCAGAACCATATCATGCTGCAAACTCTGCCAGACACACATGTGACTTTGGGGCTGGTCTGTCTTTGTATCTACTTTGCACTGAATCTCTTCTGAGTGATCAGGCAAATTATGTAGCTGTTCTTTGCGTTTTAAAACAAATGGACGTTCAACAGCTGGACTTGTACTAATGAAAGTTTAGGCTGTTTTAGATCTACGTAAAGGCAGCTGCAGAGCTATGTAAACTGTTTCATTCGCAGTAATCTCAAAACTTTGACACAATTTGTTGCCAACCTCCCTCACTTGTTGACGAATGTCATTTCCTTTTGTCCTTGCATCATCACAAGCTCGAGGTAAAAAAATTCTCTTTACTCTTTGACCTTTACTGATGTAAATAATAATGTACAAAGGACATGCGTAGGGCGTCAGATAAGTTCTGAATGTCATGATTTGACTGCCAACTTTTGATGATTTCAGAACAGTAGCCATTTATACGTACTGAACCTGGTCCTCTCTCATAAAAATTTCTAAGGAGCTTCTAATAACATCTATATAATCATGTTCTGTCATCTTTAGAGAACGCATAGATTGTTCCAATGTGTGATCAATGTGTGTCAAAATCTTAAAGAGAGTTATTACTCCCAGTTTTTAGCCGAGTTGCAACGAAGTTGTCAAACATTGGTTTCCGGATGATAACTCAGAAAGTTTACATCCAATCGGAATGAACTTGGATATATTGTTGGGTACTAGAAGGGAAGGAGCCCTATTGATATTGGAGCAAGTAGGTCAAAGGTCAAGGTCACTGTGACCGAAAATAGACTGAAAATCTCAGAAAATTTGGTTTCCGGATGATAACTCAAAAAACTTACTTCCAATTGAAATGAAACTTAGATATATTGTTGGGTACTAGGAGGGGAGGAACCCTATTGATATTGGAGCAAGTAGGTCAAAGGTCAAGGTCACTGTGACCGAAAATAGACTGAAATTTCCGGAAAAAGGAAAAATGAAAGGATATGGAGTGAATGTACATGTGACAAAAACGCACACGATACATAGAAAACTCCAGTTTATCAAGGACAGGGCTTTTATTCCTGTCTTCATCTTGATGTCGCCTGAGGGTCTTCAACTAGAGGTGAACAATATTCACCCCCTCAAGCGAGATCAAGAAGGCCCCTAGCGTGCACTTAAGCGGTATTCTTGACAAAAATTATATCAAGGTCACTCTCTTGCTCCCCACCCGCCATGGAGTGCCAACTTGGGCGATGCTCAGGGTTATCCAGCTGAAAGCACCAGGGTTACAAGAAGAGAATAAAAATGTTGAGGAACATCGATCGCAGCTAAAATATGTCATTGAAGCAACAAGTTGGTTTCCGGAAAATAACTCAAAAAGTTTACATCCAATTGAATTGAAACTTGGATATATTGTTGAGTACCAGTAGAGGAGGAACCCTAAAGATTTTTGAGAAAGTAGGTCAAAGGTCATGGTCAGTGAAGATTACAGTGTCAAGACATGAAACTAGAAAATAGACCTGTTTGAATTCTTAGAATTTTGGATATTAGGTAGGAAAGATAATAAATAGACAATTTTAGAAATATTTTGGTCTTCACATTAACTTGGTCACATAATATTTGAAGTTGCAACTCGGCTTGTGCACCCTGGTGCCATTTAGATTTTGTCTTGTTTTTCTTGTATTTATTCATTTTTAATGACTAAGTCACTGGAATTCAAAATTTGAGTTGATTTCATTGAAAGAATTCGAAAAAATCTGCATTGTTTCTTCCTGCTTTACCCACAGCAATTAGAATGTATGTGGCGTTGATATTTAACATGAGGCTCTACAGTTGTATATGTGGAAACAATGATATTTAGTTTTCTTTTTTTCAACTGCGTCAATACCAATCTTTGTGTATTTTCATCCAGAGAAGTCCATGTTTATGTGATGATCCACGTAGTGTCCGAAAATTCTGTATACTCCATCCAATTTCGCCAATCTGTCAATAACGTCTTGATTTCTAACATCTTTCGCTGAGTATTTCCACTTCTTTTTTGTTTCTTATAATAGACAATCATACTTTGTTTTGTATCTGTTTTAATTGAATCTTTCTGGCTTTCAAAGTATGTTTTTTACTGTTCTTCAAGATCGACAATCCTTCCTTCCAAGTTTAAATTTGCAGATACATGTATATAAATACTTTACTTCTACTTTTCTTTATTTATTACAATGCCTAGTCTCACCACAAAATATTGAAGAAAAAAAAAAGTTCTTTAACATTATCTGTAAATATACTGATTGAGATGTAGCCTTCACTTGGTGCAACTTATTTAGTATGCTGACCATCATTATCATTTACTTGTTCAAAAAGCATTGTGTCCATTAAGTTCACATTTTTAGTGCTTTAGTTTTTATTGTTGTATATGTAGTGTTTGTGTTTTGTGGTTGTGTAGCGTCTTTGGTCTTCTGTCTTCTGGTATTCCTGGTTTTGTCTTGTCTCTGGACTTTGATTTATGTAATCTTGGTCTTTGTTTCTTGGGTATTCTACTGTCGTTGTTAAGCAGAAAAGGATTGGTAATCTCCTCCTCATCTTCCGTCCAAGCATCATAATTATCCCTTTACTTTTAATAACAGTGTAAGATGATGCTCTTCGTTCAGTTTAAGATGCTTTCCTCTCGGCCCAAGGTGTTCTCTTTTCAGTCCCTGATGTTCTATCTACAGTTTCTTATGATTTGTCTTCGGTGTTCTCTTTTATTTTCAGATGGGCTGCCTCCAGCTTCAGATATTCTGTCGTGTAGACGTGCTGCTTTCAGTGATGTAATTATGACTTTCATCAACTGGAATTCCAAAACGAGTTTTAGATTGATGTTGTTTATTAACAAACTGGTTCCATGCATAGTCACTTAATTATTTTACTTGTTGATTCCACGTCCTATAATATTTATTTGCAAATTTACGTGCATAGGGACCAAGCAAATACAATTACAGAACATACCAGACATACAAACATATGTTTATACAACAGCAAATGACATGTAAATACAGATATATTGAGCAACTTTGCCTACGTGTACTTTACTTTCGCAAGTCTGTACTTTGCTTTAAAAAGTCTGCTACTGTTGACTAAAATTGAAAATTTGGATTTAGAATTTGTGCTGTCTTTTCTAGATTTAAGTAAAAATTATTCTTCTGTTTCAGGTATTGTATTGCATCTAGGCATTTACGTAGTCCAACGTTTTCATAAATGCAATATGTTTTATAACGATGTCTACGTTGCGTTATACTGGAATAGTATCTGATTCGTTTAGACGCTTGGGTAAAGACTGCAACTTTCTCATCTGCATAGAACATTTTGAGTTGAAACCCGACGTTCATCTTGCGGATTTAAATTCAAAATATCAAAACATCTGGCTTTGAAAACCCCGTCATTTGCTTAGCTGAGCGGTGGATGTTTTTTTCCTTGAAGATACATATGTATGGCATATCCATTCTTTTCTATCTTCACTAAGTGTATTCGTCCCTTTCCGAAATCGAATTGGTACTGTATGCATTCTTACTTGGCACTATAAATGTCTACCAATATCAAAATAGCAATCTAAATTGGCACTAAATTTATGTTTTAAGCTGAACAGAAATGGTTGCATAAACAATGAAAAAGAATGATTTTCTTAAATAGTACAAAAGATGGTGAAAATATATTGGTGCATGTCTACCAAATATACTAAAGCTTTCCTACAAGTTTTGGTGAAATGTACAAATGGGTTTGAGTGAAGTTGCGGGCAATTAATGAAATCCGTTTACGAGTCATTGCAGATAATGAAGGCATACCGTAAGACGCCAATAAATTAAAATTGCAATGAAAACGTGGAAATCTTGAAGAAAAAAAAACCAAAAATAATGAAAAACAAAATCAATGTTGCACAACTGCAATATATATACTGATGATTTCGTTCAAGTTTTATGGAATGAGGTGGTCTTGCAGATAATAGAGTTAGTTATAAACTTAATACTCAAAAAGCTAAAGTAAAACGATAGCCTGAAAATATAAGGTGGAATACAAAACGCCTAATTGGTGCACATCTACAATTACATATTCCAAGCATTCCTGCAAGAACCAAAACATATGTTTTGGAAAAGTTAAGAATAACGAAGGTATAGCCTTAACGCTCTGATAAACTAAAAGGACAAAAATCCAAAGAGAGCTAGGAAATCTGCAAAAAGACAAAAATAAAGAAAAACAAAATGCATTGTGCAGTTACCAACAATATATACTGAAGCATTCCTACAAGTTCAGTTGAAAAGAACCAAGTGGTCTAGGAGGAGTAGCTTATAATGGAGGCATAATTTGAAAGCTCAAATTAAGTAAAATGACAAAGGCCAAATTAAGATGGCTTGAAAGTCTGGAAAACAAAAATAAAGGAAAACAAAATGCATGGTGTACATTTACAAAACATACTGAAGCATTACTGCAAGTTTACTTGAAAAAGGGCAAGCGGTTAAAAATTGTAGGGAATAATGCTAAAAACACACAAGACAGTTGATAGTGATCCCTAGGGGTCTATTCTGCACCAGTGGCAGGCGACACAAAAACATATGAAAAGTATAACATGGGTGAATTTTACAATTAATTTGGGTAAAACAAATAATGTACATTACCCTTCCATGTTCAAATCAACACATAAGATTATTCAACTTTTATACGTAAAGTAGGCAATAAAAAGATAAAATAACGTGAAAGATTACACACTAACATGATAAATTTTGTACTTAAATACCCTACCGAATGATTTTGCATTAATTGGTTGTTGATAGATGTACTTTCTATACTACAAAAAGCAATTCAAATACTAGTAAGAGGAGAACCAAGAAAACTTTACTCTTTATTTAGGGGCCAACTCCGACCTGCCATTGAGTGTGGGGTTTCCTCACCGTTCATTGAAGATCTTATGGTGGCTTTGAGTTGTTATTACTCCCCTTTGGGTCGTTGTCTCTTTGACACATTCCCCGTTTCCCTTCTTTTTCCTATTCTGGAACTTAAGTTCACATTTCAGGCAGACATGCTTGATAACATAACAAAATCAAGTTAGAAAGCATTTTTAAATGAGCTTAAAAGAGGACAAATATATTCCTATTTGGCGTCATGCATAGTGGAGTGCCTAAGAAATTTGGGTTAACAGAAAAGTACACACCAGCATTTTACACCTTTGAATGAGAAGACCATGGTACATCTAGATCGTGATTAATTATACTATAACTAATCCGAGATTCTGATTATCGCAAAATATTCAACGAATGATCGAATAACGCAGTAATTCACGAATGCGCGAAACGCATGAGTGAATTACAGCGCTTTTCGATCATGAGTTAAATATTTTCGATAATCATAATCTAGGATTAGTTATTGTTTTTATTATATAGATCTTCTTCTCTAATATTTAGTTGGTTATTTAAAGATTCATTGCATGAACTACGTTTACTATGTTAATCCGCTGAGGCGTTTACTTAACAACAACGTTGACAACGTCTATCGTGACGTCACGTCCTAGAGTGAAATTTTGGAAAATAATTTAACAGTCAATTATCACTTTTCTTTCACTGAGAAATTTCAATTTTCAGTGCAATCTATATAATAAAGTTATTTAACAATGGTCACGATTTATTTTACGCATTGTCAAAGGCCAGTTCTATATTTTTTCTAAAATTTTAATGCAACTGTAAGGTTAATTTCCGCAATAAAACTGCAACAAGTTACAATATTCATTGTATATTTTAAAGCGGTGTTCGCTTGTGATTTACTTTTTTTTTTATAGTAACTTGTCTTTTATCTTTATTTAACAAGCTTAAGATTAAAGGTCTGTCAATTTTAATAGTTGTATTTGTGAAAAAAAAAAAAAAAAAAAAAAAAAAAAAAAAAAAAAATCTCTATGATACAAACAGCATAATATATAGGGCCCTTTCAGTTCTTGCATTAACAAACTTTCTGACTAATATCCTTCGGTTATATCCAATTTTTCAGCCATACCTCTTAAAATTTTAAACAAAATAAATCATACTTTTGCTATTTAAATGACCTAGACCATAAACACTTGTAAGACCATTGAAATTGAAAAATTGTATTAAGTTATCTGAATCTATAGCGAAATGTCATTTAAAGTTAGAAATAAAAAACAACGCGGGCAACGTAAAATTTTCAACAGATTCACGTAAATTGACTAGATTTGGGTCTGTTGGGTACTTTTTAACGACAAAAAGGGGTGGAGTACACCAAAAAGAAAAGTTTGGATTATCGAATCAAAGGTTTGAAAGCTTTTGTTTTTGTTTTTTGAATTCTCTGTAACGATGGACATTTCAATCGTGATATTTTTTTGGAATATATGTACAATATGGATTTCCAATTGAAGTCAGGTTTAGTTTTCGTATAAAGGCAGGTGTTTGCGACACATCTTTGAAAAAAAAAAAGAATTGCATGCACTGATGAAACTGCTTCTGATCACTTACTATAAATACAAAAAATACCGAAATATAAATCAATCTATTGACCTCATCGCCATATTATATTTGTATAAGATTGTGCAATGGTGCTATATAGATAACAGCTTTCAAAAATCAAAAATAGATTTATTGATTGATTAATATGAGGTTTAACGTCACTTTCAGCAGTATTTCAGCTTTTTCATGACGGTCAGTTTTAGTGGTGGAGGAAGTCGGAGTGCCCGGAGAGAACCACCGACCTTGGGCAGGTAACTGACATACCTTATCACTTACGATTGTAAGTGGAGTGCACCCTTTTTGTAATGTACAAACTGGAGCGCGAACTCACACCGCAGTGGTGATAGTCTACAGTAGTTGTATAGGTAGTAGAACTACCTTAAACACTCGGCCACCCAGGCCCCCAAAATAGATTGAAGAGGGTAAGATGGACAGGGAAAAATAAATAATGTCAAATTTATCAGGATATTTGATTAACAATTTTTTCTAAGACACGGAGAAACCTACATGAACATAATATTTATATATATATATGACAAATATTTTTTTAACAACCATATATCAAAGAAGCATCATATTCATAGTAATGTTATAGCCTTGAAAAGTATCATTATAAAAAACAAAGTCGACTGGTAGAAAAAGAGGTATGGAAGGGTCTTTCCAAAATGTGACAACTGATAGAGTTAAATTTCTTCATTTTCATCATTTTTATCTGAGAGGTCAAAATTGAATCCTTTTAAAGCAATGTCAACTTAACATTTCAAATAATGAAAAATTAAAATATTTCGATAGCAAAACAGAAAAATAACTGCATATGCTAGTTTTTTTCAGATATAAGCAATATAAAATTTGACGGAAACAGAACTCCTCCTGATTATTTATGAATTAAATACAGGTACTTTTCTGCATAATAATGAGTGAAATTCCCATGTTTTTATAACCTCCCACCCGTAGTGGCGAGGTATTATGTGATACTCTAAGGATTGTGTGTGTCCGTTCGTCCGTCCCTGATAACCTGTGAACAAAATAACACATGGTCTTTAAACTTGGTATGTAAGTTTTCTTACCGCAAAACTCAGGTAAAGTTAGATTTTTGGTTTAGAGGTCCAACGGATTCTGGGGTAATGCCCCTTGAATCTTTGAAATTTTGTGTAACGTGGAGGGGTATTGTGTAATACACCATAACATTTTTTTTCAATTGCAATTGTGTAAAAGTGTGCTTACATATCAACTAAGTAATACGATTTTCGTTAGTAATGTGAAATTCCGAAAATTTTGTAATAGTTAAAGTATGTTTAAGAGTAATTAATTGAATTAAAGTGCTTCGTAGGAAAAGGGCTGGTTAAAGAGCGCGAAGGCATTTTAACCACTCCTACAAAGTCTTAGAAAGATGGGTTACAAAAGTGATTGGGAATACAAAAGTGGTTGTAACAAAGCACTTTAATTCAATTAATTACTCTGAAAGATACTTTAATTAACTTAAAGACATCGAACATAAAAAAGAGTGCCGAATATGAAAAATACAAATAAGGATATATCTAAAACTAAATGCTGACACCCCGCCATTGAAATAGAATCTTCTACTCATGTTTATTTAAATCAGTTATTTAGGCTACATGTATCAGTTGGTTAACAAATGTGTTTTCTGTTCTTCATACGAAAAAGTTTCCTTTTACATTGATCTTGTTTTAGATATTTGTTTACTTTTATTATATAAATACCGATTAGATCGTATTTTCAAAATTAACTGAGTTATCGATCTGTTCGTTAACCTGCGACTGTAGTCGCGACGATTTATGAAAGTCGTTTGATCACCTTGATATTTCAGAAAGGTAGCGTACTAGCTCTTTTCCCACATGAAACTTATCTAATATTTAGGTGAAACATAACAGAAAGTCAAAGTAATGAATATGCATAAACGAGGTAAATAATTCGGGGTAAGTAAATAATTTGAGGTAAATTATCAGTTAAAGTGCTTCGAAATCGAGAGAATCAAAGGAAAGACAAAAGAGAGATGGAATAGTCCAAGGCATTTTGGATATTTAAAATATTTGATGACCTCGAAATGGTGGCACAAGATTTGGAATTGCAAATTTAAATTCAATTAAAATTTAGATTGAGTTCAAAGTGTACAATAATATTCGCTATATATAACAGGTTTTAGGTGGATTTTTATACGAAAAACATTTTACCAGGATGGCTTTCAAATAGACTCAGTATTATTCCCCACTTGCTCGGTGGGATGAATGTATTGATTTTATTTGTGTAACAAAAGAACCTTCCCAATGACTAACAATTAACCCGAAAGGCCCGTAACTGTGCCACTCCACTTGCTGTTATAATATTAAAATTAATTTATTTTGGACATTTCCCTACCATTATAGAAAAAAATCTTTCGCGAATTCTTCGTTCAGTAAAAGATGGTCAAAATGCACTGTCTTCGTTAATTATTTTCCGTATTATACTACACTTACAATTGAGCCATTAGTAATTATAATGTTTTGTCCCGGATAAGCTATTATAAAGTTAAATAAAGCATTCTTTGAAAATGTTTGTATCTTGTAACAATCTACATTGTAATAAATGACTAGGTAAAAAAAATATTTAGTATTCAACTATTCTTTCTCATGATAATCTTGTGATGTGACCTTTAAAAGTTAATCTAAAAGTACCTGACATGACAGTAGGTAAATATTGATGACAGGTTTTGTTTCTGTGAAAACAGTAAATATTGGGAGTGGGGGTAGATACAGGAACGACAGTGGACTCAGGGTTAGGTTATCGTACCTATTGGGGGTCACTTCAGGTGGAATTGGGTACAGACCTGCAACTGGCATTTTGAAAACACTTCCTTTTCATATTGTGCTATGAATTGAAATTTTTAACCGAATTGTTTAGTAAAATTTTGAAATTGGAGTAAGAAAAGAATTACTTCAAAGCAGTACTAACATACTAACATCGACAGATTTTAAATACTTCAATATTTACTTAGGGTTCTGACAATTTGTCGTTAATTTACGACCCATTGATATACATGATGTCAAAAAACACCGACACGTATATATTTTTCTATATAGGATGCCAATCCCCCCATGAGTTAAGACTAGTGTAGTCATATTACCTATAACAGTATAAACCCCTTTAAAATGACACGGGAAGAATGAAAAAAAAATAGAATACAGCTAAAAAAATTTAGAATACAGCTAAAAAATGAGGCACTTTGTAGGTATATCAATTAACGCCAGATGGCAGCACATTCAAAGTGGGAAAAACTGAAGATTTGTGGCCAAAGGAACATAACTCTAGTCAAAATCAAAAGACCACGCGCAAAAACTATTTAACAGTAAAGCCAAAAAATTCCATAGGTCCGATTGTAATGAAATTTGCACTGCAGATATGTGAAGTATAAATCTTCCATATGCTAGATGGGTTTTAGTGGGTTCCCAAGTTACCATACTGAAAATGCGGTTTAAAGAAAATTTCCATTATATGAAATTTTAAAAATCTAGCATTTTTTAAATCCAAATATTAAATAAACAAACATTGTGCAGAAAGAATGTTTACATTCACAAATTAAATATTTTACCTATATCAAACATGTAATTACATTACTTCACAATAAAATATCAATTCAAACAAAAGGTCACAGATTTTTGTCCGGAGAGTTATCTAACCTGATTCTTTATTGATATGCCTACACTTTGTCAAACTAGGAATTTGTCCCTGTGGCATTGTATTATCGTATTATTACTGGTTACTAACGATTAGATGCGAGGGGAATCTGTGTTCAATTTACCAAGATATAATACTTTAATAGAAAACTGCAAATATATGTATATATATAAATAATCGGATTAAAGAATTAATCATACCTCAATACCGTCGTGCAATATCAATAGAGAATTAGGTCCCTTTTGTATGCTGGCCAGAAGCGGACAATTCGCGTTTTATCATTTTCGACTTTTCTCCTTTCCCTTTCCACAGAGCGAAAACGCGAAATCGAGAAAGCCAAACTCGAAAATGCGAATGCAGAAACGCGAAATCGGGAAGACGAAAACGCGCAATGACTTTCATATCATATTTTTGCGTTTTCGTTCAAATAGCGTTTTCGCCTTCTTGAGTTCGCGTTTTCGCATTTTCGTATTTTCGCGTCTTCGCGTCTGTAAAAGTCAAATTAGGTCCTTTAAAATAAGGAATATTCTAAGAATGATATTAAGAAATCCTTTAGCTAATATTTAAAAAAAAAGAAAAAAAAAAGATAAACAATCCCCCATTCACTCTTAATGAAATTTAGGGTACATGTTATCACACGGGTTCCATAGCCCTGTAATAGACAGGAGTCCATGTATTTGGAGCCCGGAACTCAGTGAGTGGAACCTTTTGAGTGGAGCCATTGTGATGGAGCCCGGATCCACACGTTCAGAAGAGGTTGGAGCATGGAGCCAATGTTATTTCCCAAAGGTCTACCCTCATAAAACCAACAGCGTTTTCTGCTAATTAGAATTTTATACATTCAAATATAACGATTTGATAGGAATTTGTCAACTTAATGAAATGATCTTCATGTACTTTGTTCATTTTTCAAGGTTATTTGACAAAGTCTTTAATGATAAAGATCAACTTAAGATATTACAAAAGTATACGCTTTATATCGTGATTTCTTCAATTTTTGTCATACATGTGCAGTGGAATCCGGGATCCACGTTTCCCCTTTACTTGGAAAACGATATTCGTCATAATTTTAGGAATACAACAACAAAAAAATTTATATTTGATTTTTTTTTCATGACATGACAGGTTAGCCGCCTATTTGGATTTGTAAGCGAAAACTTCATTGGACAATCAGATTGTACATTCCAATCACTTACACTATAAATATTTTAAAAACCGCTATTTGGTCCACGTCTCCACAAGGAATCAGATAAAGTTACAGGTACCTTAACAGAAAGGAGCACCTGGGTAAGTACAATATTTAAATTTATTGAAGGTGTTTTAAAATAAATGAGATTTCAGATAAATGTAATTTTTTGTTCCAGAATTGGAAAAAAACTTTTTAAGTGAAAAAACTGATAGGTTAATGATCCTGTTTAAAATATTAGTGATTAAGAATATGGCGGAATACTAAACCCTTCTTGATTTTTCATAGATTTTGCCATAAGAAAGATTTCGCCATGAATAAATGAATGTGACAGAATAGATAGGATTCAATGAAATTTTATTAGAATGTTCATAAAGGTGTATAAAATGAAATTATGAATATGAAATGGGGCAGTCATGAGCAACAAAAAACCAGAGGAGTCCCGAAAATCTGACAGAAATGCAAAATTATGAGTAGCAGACCTCCTTCACACACGTTCTGTTCTGGATTTTTTTTATTTAAACAATGGCAGTAGAATACCGAAGGAACAAAGGAGTGAAATTTATCAAAATCAAAATCGAAGTCCAAAGACACGGCCAAAGCGAGAAAACAATGACGTTAGACACAAAAACAATGAAGAAAAGGTGAGTCGGAAGAAACTTTTGACTTAACATCAAAACGAATCATATTTTCTTTGCATATGGATTCACTATGTATTTATGAAAACATTTTATTTTGTTCTGATAAATTACTGAAAAATGGACTTGGTTTTTGAACAGAAGCTCATTTTAACACATTTTAACCTTTTTAATTTTTGGCTCACTTTGTCTAAAGACATTTGTAAGGCTATTGTAATCTGTTGGCGTCCGGTTACGTCGTCTAGGTCCCCGGTTTAGGCGTCAGCGTTAACCATTTTCAAAGCACTTTCTACCTGAAACTTCTTGGCCAATATTTTGTACTTTCAATTTTTTAAAAATTTTTTAGTCGGAAGTTCTAACAACATGACCCCCAGTTACAATGAAAAGAACATAGAAATAAATTGCTGTTTTACAAATAATTCTAAAATCTTTACAGATATCAAACATATGCATGACAAGGTAAAAATATTCACCATGACGAGAACAACCTATCTTACAATTTTAAGAAAAATTAGATAAAATGTCTTGGGATTATTTCCTGTTTTCCTTAATTTATTAGTTTTTTTTTTTGGTAACATTTTGTCTTATATATGAAAAATGATAGAAGATGAAATTTGAATACAAAAAATGTCTAGTGTAGACAGATCTACCTGTCCTGCAATTTTGAAGAAAATCTGAGGACCAGTATAGGAGTAATGGTCTTTTGACAATTTTGACTTATATCTAAAAAAACTGTTTGAGAGATTAAGTTTGAATTGAAAATACTTCACGTTCAGCTTATCGAGGATGACCATTTCTGCTTTAGTGCGGTAGCTTCTCAAATTATCCAAGATGGCCGCCATTTGGGAACATAGTTTAACATTGGACCCTATAGTTACGGAAAAATGCATTTATAGATGACATCGGTGAAACTGCTTGAATAGTTTAAACATTTAGATTAGTTTTGAACATTATAAACATTGTGTGGTCTCCTTCAAAGTTAGTTTATTTTATTTTATATTCATAACCTCATCGAAGATGGCCGCCAGTGGAAAACGTAGGCACACACGGGCAAGGCATTCAAAGATTTCTTAAATACAAAGAAAACAAATTAAACCAAATGCGATCAAATTAGTCTTTTACTAGTACACTTCAAAGTTTGTTATTTTTATTTTCCTACCTCATCAATCGCAGATATTGCGTATTCTTGAATTGTTGTTCTCATCTCTGCCATTCCAGGACTTACACTGTTGATTATTTGTTTTACGCGACACCTTGAGTAAAGTTATTTGATTTTTAAAAGCTATTAATATATAAAGCCAATTTTTGATAAAATCAGCTTTGTTAGTTTTGTTAATCAAGTTTTTTTTTTGGAAATACAAATACAACGTCTACATATTTTCTTATATTTGTACGAAATGTTAGGTTTTTGTATGTTACTTTTTACCCTAACATTAACAACCCCCTCTTTAATATTGCTTAAGATGGTTTTAAACTGCAATCAATCACTCCTTAAAATGTACGTGTAGACGGAATGTTAATTTTATCCCCCAGTTTTACTTTAAGGTAGTTCGAGCCTAATAAAAATATCAGACAGAATTTTTTTATTTTAAGATATTTTGTAGTTCTTAGCCCATTTGTTCAAAAGATAAAATAAAAATGATATGTCACCGATCATCTTTTCCTGTAATCCGGCTTTGAAAATAAGGCCAAATTCAGTATTTTCAGCAATATTTACAAAGAATATATAGGGAACCCTGAGAACATGCTCATTGTTTAGCTTTCATATGAAATAAACATCAAGATTTTTTTTTATTTTTTGACATTTCAGGGGTATATATTTCAGCTTTAAATTGAACTAATAAAATCTATATGAGATTAAGAGATATATTTTACATAATTTAGGAAACAGACAATATTTATGGTAAAAGGGAGCTAATTGACGGGAAAGTGTATGTCAATCTATTATGACGTCACACAATATGCCACGGGTGTAAACCCCCGTGGCAAATATGTGTCGGATATTTCACCCCTAAAAAAACCTCAAAAG
>MJUU01057281.1:1772-11880 GCA_002080025.1 Modiolus philippinarum | reverse complement strand
GCTCCATGGTATTTTGTTAAATTTTGCAGTTTTAAAGGGCATAACTTATAGATGTGTATATTAACAAGATATTCTAAATTATTGTTTGTTCTTGGTCCCTTTTCAATTTAAATTTTGTCCAGATAATACTACTGCTACTCATCTATAAATTAGTAAGTAACATATCAATGTGTAGAAATTCTTTTCAACAGAGAATTAATTAAGTTTTCTTTATAGTTCTGGAACTTTCATGTTAGTGTCTTTTGTGATATGACCGATTTGATACCAGTTCATCTTTTCTGTAAACAGAGTCTTTAGTTCATAAGGGCATACTGTTAACTTTTATTTATGAGTATTTTTTTTTTTTAATTCATTACCACAAAATACTGCAAAATTAAATGTGTTAAATTGTTGTAATTTCATTTTCTCTGTGTGCTATTTATTAAGATAACTGAATCATGAAAAAATATGTATAAATTGCCACTAAATTAATCCAAAGTGCTTGATAATGGAAAATAAGTTGTCATTGAAATAAGTTGGCGAACAGTAATGTGTAGAAACCAATATAAACAGGAAAGAGGGAAACTTTCTTCAAGTAGATGTTTAAAATAAGTTATTTTTTTATCTGTAGAATTGTTTTTTAGCTCACCTGGCTATGCCAGGGTGAACTATTGCCATCACTTGGCGTCTGTCGTCCGTCCGTCGTTAGCTTACTTTCAAAAATCTTCTCCTCTGAAACCACTGGGTCAAATTGAACCAAACTTTAACTGAATCAACACTACGGTATCTAGTTTCAAATTTGTTATTTTGTTTGTCTTAGGTCAAACAACATGGCTGCCTTCACTAAGATTCACAGTTTTTGGCAAATAACTCAAAAACCGTTACAGATATAAAAAATATGACAGAGGTAAAAATGATCAGCATGAGAAGATCTACCCATGCTGAAATTTTGAAGAAAATCTGATGACCGGTTAAGAGTAATTGCCCTTTTTCAGTAAAATTTTCCAAATTTTGATTCTTTTTATTTTTTATTAAAAAAACTATAACAGATAGAGGCTAAGTTTAAATTGCAAAAATGTTCAGCATGTAAAGATCTACCCACATGGATATTTTGAAGAAAATCCAAGTACCTATATATGACTTGTGGCTCTTTATTGGTCAAATTTCTCGTGATTTTTTACTTTTTGTCCTACATTTGTATATTTCAAAAACGCTTTGAGATAGAGGTCAAGTTTAAATTGCAAAAATGTTCAGGATGTTAAGGATTATATTTTATTGAACACATTCAAGTTTTCCGACCGCTTCCTAGATGGCCGCCAGCGGGGAACTTAGTTTACCATTTGACCTAATAGGAAAATTCATACAAAGAACTTCTTCTTGAGAACCACTGAATGGATTTGAACCAAACTTGGCATGAATGATGCTTATGAGGTGCTGAACAAGTGTTGTTACTTTGGTGCTGATCCATCATCCAACATGGCTGCCAGCGTGGATCTTAATTTTAACATTGGACCCTATGGGAAAATGCATGCAAAGAACTTCTACTTTAGAACCACTAAATGGATTTGAACCAAACTTGGCATGACTGATGTTTATGAGGTGCTGACCAAGTGTTATTACTTTGGTGCCAATCTGTCATCTTACATGACCGACAGCATTGGACCCATGGGAAATGCACACAAAGATCTTCTAGAGAACTGCTGAATGGATTTAAATCAAACATGACATGAATGATGCCTGTCAGGTGCTGACCAAGTGTCACCAGCTGTGAACTTAATTTAACAATAGATCTTCTTCTNGCAAGCGCTGAACTTAGGTTTAACATTGGACCTTATGGGAAAATAACATTTTCATCTTCTCCTCTGAAACGGCTGAAGCAAATTCAACCAAACTTTACAGGAATGATGTACTTAAGGTACTTTACAAAAATTGCTCTGTTCATTTTGTTCTGACAAAAAACATGGCCTCCAGTGCAGAACATAGTTTAACATTGGAGCCTGGTATTAGAAAACCATCCTTTTCATCATCTCAGAAACTACTATTCAAGCAAATTTAACTAAATGTATAGAAGGTCCTTTCCAAAAATTACTCATTTCAATAGGATCAGACAAAAAAACATGGGTGCTTATGGAGAACGTTACATATCTAAACATTAGACCCCATTGGTAAAAACATCATTTTTGGTCATGCATGGCATAGAAGCATTTTGTCAGGTGAGCGATACAGGCTCAGTCTCTGAGCCTCTAGTTATTTTTTATTAAAAAAACTATAACAGATAGAGGTTAAGTTTAAATTGCAAAAATGTTCAGCATGTTAAGATCTACCCACATGGATATTTTGAAGAAAATCCAAGTACCTATATATGACATGTGGCCCTTTATTGGTCAAATTTTTCGTGATTTTTTACTTTTTGTCCTACATTTGTATATTTCAAAAACGCTTTGAGATAGAGGTCAAGTTTAAATTGCAAAAATGTTCAGCATGTTAAGGACTATATTTTATTGAACATGTTCAAGTTTTCCGACCGCTTCCTAGATGGCTGCCAACGGGGAACTTAGTTTACCATTTGACCTAATAGGAAAATTCATACAAAGAACTTCTTCTTGAGAACCACTGAATGGATTTGAACCAAACTTGGCATGAATGATGCTTATGAGGTGCTGACCAAGTGTTTTACTTTGGTGCTGATCCATCATCCAACATGGCTGCCAGCGGAGATCTTAATTTTAACATTGGACCCTACGGGAAAATGCATACAAAGAACTTCTACTTTAGAACCACTAAATGGATTTGAACCAAACCTAGCATGACTGATGTTTATGAGGTGCTGACCAAGTGTTATTACTTTGGTGCCAATCTGTCATCTTACATGACCGACAGCATTGGACCCATGGGAAATGCACACAAAGATCTTCCAGAGAACTGCTGAATGGATTTAAATCAAACATGACATGAATGATGCCTGTCAGGTGCTGACCAAGTGTCACCAGCTGTGAACTTAATTTAACAAAAGATCTTCTTCTAGAGAACTGCTTAATAGATTTTATCCAAACTTTGCTTTTGAGATGCTGACCAAGTGTTGTTACTTCAGTGCTGATCCATCATCAAACATGGCTGCCAGCTATGAATTGGACCCTAAGGGGAAATGCGTACAAAGATATCATCGAAAACCATTGAATGGATTCAATTTAAACATTGCATAAATGAAACTTGTGAGATTTTGACCAAGCTTGTTACTTTGGTGCTGATCCGTCTTCCGACATGGCCACTAGTAGCAAAACTTAGTTTAACATTGGACCCAGTGGGAAATGCATAAAAAGATCTTCTCCTCTGAAACTGCTTGAACAATTTCAGTAAAATTTTGATATGATAGTCCTTATGTGACCCTCTTCAAAGTTTTATGTTAAATAGCTGCCAGCAGGGAACTTACATGTAGATTAACATAGGCCCCTTAAGTTTGGAAACTGCATTCAAAAATCTCTGAAACTGCTTGAACAATTTTAATTAAATTTTATAAAAAGTTTCTGATTTTTATGTACATACACCACCAAAGATGGACCATCAATTGGGAATTATAGTGCTGCAGGACCCAGGTGATATATACAGGCTCTTGAGAGCCTCTTGTTTTTTATTGTTGTGGCAAGTTTGCTCACCTTTCTTTCATTTTAGGTTGGGAAGGAACAAGAATATGAGCTTGGACAGTTATTACGGAACCATTATGGGGATAACTTAAAGTTTATTAATGAAACATTTAATGTTAAAGATGTGAGTAAATATTTATACTATGGAGGAAAAAAATGTGTTTCAAATAGTCAGATATAAGATTGTGATTAATATAATAAATCAGTTTCTGTAGATGGTCTTTGTTAAACTTATGGCTCTTCAGTGTGTAAAAAAACCAAAACATCCAGAATTCATAAAGGGAAAGATGTGGGAAAATACCTTTTCATTTAAAAAGCTCTATGAAACAAGGTCTGTAAGTCTCATTCCAATCTAAAACTTCCAGGTACATAAATAGTAGGTAGAAGTTGTAATTTTTTAACAAATATATACTGTAAAAGGACTAGGGTTCCAATGTTTGTGGATTTCGTGGTTCTCTAAAACCACAAAATTAAGTTCCAATGAAATGCATTTTTTCTTTAGAGTTTTAATGCATAGAATTTAATACCATGAATTTAAGTAACTTGAAATAGTGATATTTATGAAAACGACAAAAACTGATGCCCACAAATAAAAGTACTTCCACAGTACAAAGTTTTAAACAAAATGTGAACATTGGTACAAAATCCTCAGACAACAGGGGAGACAGTTTCAGAATGTAAATTTTTCGTGAAATCCCAATGTCAGACATCTTCACTAGCCAAGGGTAACGATCTAGGAAGCGAATCATAATTCTTGCTTGCTTAGATAGGTATATGTTAGAAGCACAGATAAATTCTAAATAAATTCAATGCAGCATGATGTCAACTCATGCAATTTTTCATTTGATATCATGGTATCCTCTGTTCAATACTCAGAGAACTCATTCTGCACAAGACTACAATGGTATTAGCTTCAAGCGTTTTGTTGAAGAAAGTTTGAATGGGATTGGCTAACAGACTTAGCTTATATGCATGTATGTCTTCTTCCTAAAGAACGGATGATGTCTGTAGGAAGTAGTTGAATGGTATTAGCCATGTGAATCAAAAATATTGCACATTTGATTTGTTACATCATATGTACTCATTTTAACTTATTAATAAGCATTTTATCGAAGGGTAAAAATCATCCGCTAAAAGGACCTAAAAAATCTCCTGAATTGACCCATCAATTTCCTGATTTTGGAGGGAGATCTCCTGTATTAGCATCCTGACCTTATCACAGGCATATGACTGTATATTGATTTTTTTGTATTTTGACAGGTGTATGTTAGGAGCATAGATTGTGATTGTACATTGATGCTTTATATTTGACAGGTGTATGTTAGGAGCACAGATTGTGATTGTACCTTGATGCTTTATATTTGACAGGTGTATGTTAGGAGCACAGATTATGACCATACATTGATGCTTTATATTTGACAGGTGTATGTTAGAAGCACAAATTGTGATTGCACATTGATGCTTTATATTTGACAGGTGTATGTTTGGAGCACAAATTGTGATTGTATATTGATGTTTTATATTTGACAGGTGTATGTTAGTAGCACAGATCGTGATTGCACATTGATGCTTTATATTTGACAGGTGTATGTTAGGAGCACAGATTATGATTGTACATTGATGCTTTATATTTGACAGGTGTATGTTAGAAGCACAAGCACAGATTGTGATTGTACATTGATGCTTTATATTTGACAGGTGTATGTTAGGAGCACAGATCGTGATTGCACATTGATGCTTTATATTTGACAGGTGTATGTTAGGAGCACAGATTATGATTGTACATTGATGCTTGTTATTTGACAGGTGTATGTTAGGAAGGTATGAATGCCCTTTATAGTTAACAGTCAAATGCTTCTTTTCAGCTATCATTAACGTCAGATGGGTCAGAATTTTTCCATTAATTGTCAAAAACATTTTTAAGCATGATTCATGAAGTTGCTTTAATTTCGTAACGTTACCGTGAATCAGATAAAAAACATATCTTCTTTTGTCAAAACAAATTTTTGTAGAAATATCTTGCAAATGTATCTTGAGGGCAAAAATTTTACCGTTAACGTCATTTAACGTAATTTTTTACCGTTAACCGTCATAAGGGTTTACCCACTCCTACCTTCTGTAAGAAGCACAGATTATGATTGTACATTGATGCTTTTTATTTTACAGGTGTATGTTATGAGCACAGATTATGATCGTACATTGATGCTTTATATTTGACAGGTGTACGATAGGAGCACAGATTATGATTGTACATTGATGCTTTATATTTGACAGGTGTACTATAGGAGCACAGATTATGATTGTACATTGATGCTTTATATTTGACAGGTGTATGTAAGGAGCACAGATTATGATCGTACTTTGATGAGTGCGTACTGTATGCTAGCAGGTTTATTTCCACCAACAAAGAACCAGACATGGAACACAAAAATTCCTTGGCAGCCGATTCCTGTTCATACTGTTCCACAAAAACAGGAAGATGTAAGTTTATCATATTCTTCATACATATATACAAAGTGTGACTATTGTAATTTGATGTCAGGAAGTCTGTTTTGTGAGCTTTAGCACTATTTTTGGTGCCAACAACAAGTCTTTGTATACATGTAAGTACTGATGGCAATCATGGCATTTAGAGAATCAGAAACTTTGTCCTTTCGATCAAATTCAAACACCTCAATAATGTTATCATTTACTGTTCATGTGCAGCTAGCAGCATTTAGAAGTGAAAGGAAAGACTGAATGGTTTCTAATTAGAAATAATTTGTCTGTAGGCTGTAGTTCAAAAGCACACAAAACAGCCAAAATCTTTGAGCTGGCCTAGTAGAAAAAAAAAGACTCATAGCATATGAACTGAACTGTAAATTTAAACGTAACAATTATTATACAAAGAGTCTTCTATTTGTGACTAGAAAAGACAAATGTTAATTTTCATCTCACTCTCCACAACAGATTTGAGGAGGGAATGGTAAGCTTGGGATACTACTTTAGAGGCATTTTGTCAGTAAGTTTGAGGATGAACACATGATATGTGGGTTTTATCAAGTCTTTAATTACCATTTAGTAAGTAATGTCTTGTGTAAGATAAAACTTATCATATCATATGTTATCCTATTTAAGTTGTTATGTGGAGAATATCTGTGTCCTGCCTTCAGTACCAAGAAATTATTTTATGTCACGTTTTCCTGTTTTCAGTTGCTATGTGGAGATTGTCCTTGCCCTGCCTATGGTACCAAGTATAATTATTTTATGTCGCATGATCCAGAAGTATTGAAAACAATACAAGATAATCAGGTAATATTTAATCTAGTTTATCTATTTCCCTACATAGGCCAAAACACAAAATTCAAACTAATACTTTTCAATTAATTATCCCTCCCTGTTATCTTACAAGAGGCCACCCCCACATTAATGTCATAAAAAAGTTACAGTATATGTGACCTGATAAAGGAGAAACCACTATTCTCTAAATACATAAATTTTTTGTGCTTTTTATTACCACTTTGTTTCAGTGTCTGTAAATATTTCATTTTTAGGATAACTAAACACTCCAATCTTAATTTTTTTCTTACTTTAACAAAAAAAAACACTGAAGTTCTCTAACTTTAACAAAAACACAAAAGTTAAAAAAAAATGTTACATAAAGAACCAACATTTTTAATGCTTTTTTCTGAAAATTGAATGCTTCTTTACATGCATTACAAATTTTTTGCAGAAATTAACCTCTTCATCTTTGACGGATTGTATTAATTTATATCTCTTGTACATTTACACTCTTTACTTCTTTAATGATTGCATGTAAGTATGTCCATAGTAAATTTTAAAACATTTACGAGAAGTGGCTAGATTTACGCTTGATGATTTCGGTTCAGTTTTTGCAAGAGGACTAAATTTTTGCAAAAGGACCCTCAACATTAGAACTGTAATGTAGGTTGGAAATGTTTCCCTTGGATATATTCTTAGAAGTTGTTTGTATGAGGCAGTAGTCTTATCAATGCGATCTGAAATAAAAAGTGATTCAGCTCACTTTTAGAAGTTAAGGCTTTTAAAATGTCCTGATTTATAGCATGTTCTCAGATTTAGTAAAAAAATAATTAGAGATACATGTAAAAATAATCAGATATTTAAATCATAGTTACTAATCAAGAAGTATGATTGTCAAAAACATTCATCTATTTGTACCACAATAGTGAAATATGTGTCATGTACATTTATGAATCATTTTACTTGATGATGGATATCTTGTGAAAGTGAGAAACATATTAAAGTTGCATTTTTTATTGTTTTTTTTTTGTTTCAGGATTTGATCAAATATGTAGCAGAGAATTCAGGGTTACCTGCTACCTATGCTGGCATGGGACAAATATTGGACACAATATTTTGTGAGGTATGTAAAATGATAGTAAAAGCATGAGCTTGGTAACCAAGAAAAATAAAGTTTTTAGGTATTTTAGTAATGAATAATGGGGGTGTTGGATTGAAAATTTTCAGCATACAATAACCACATGATTATAGTGTATCAGTTTTGTAATCAGTTTTGCATTTCATCAAGCCCTATGTTTAAATTCCCAAGGACTACATTTACTTGCAGTTGACAGAGGTGTTTAATCAGTTTGGCTTATATACTTAGAAAATGTACAATGAACCTAAAAAAACATTAGAAAGTAAATCAAGAATATTTTTTTCTCAACTGTATCAAATAATTAAATTACAGGCATTGTATCAAATAATTAAATTACAGGCATTTACTGCACTCCTGTAAACTTGAATCAGTAAAGCAGAATCATAGCTGTTACAGAAGTTTTAATAAAACAAAAGTAATTATTATCTATATCACAGGGCTCTATTTAGTCGACTAAAATGGTGGCCTAGGAGACCAAATATAGCGATTGGCGACTAAATATAAAAACAAGTTGACTTTTGGGCAACCACATTGTTATATGTTGGCGACTTGGAAGAATAATGTACTTTTAATTTTCAGCCTTTCTGATATTGATTTGTTTTCTTCCGTATCTTTTCATGGTTTAAAACTTGAAAGTTACAATGTTATGCATCTTTTAGACTGTGTGAGTGAAGTCAGCACAACTAATTCTCAAATACTCAGAAGAAATACTTTAGTCATACAATCAATTGAATGATTGATTGACTAGTATAAGTTTTATGTGGATTGATCAATATTTCTGTTATATCATGACGATAACAAGTTTACCAATTCAACAAAATTATAAATGAAATAAGAACGAAATGAAAGTGGAAGTGATAGCCGGGGCAACAAGTTTCGATTGCCACTGGAAAAAAGGAGAAATGGGTAGGGGCAGGAAATTAAGCTTTATTTACCTACTCTCCTTATAAAAATATAGAAGGGTCGTTATACTGCATGGAGCATGAGGCCAAAATTAAAATATTGTTTGTTTCCCCTTTTACGACCGACCCAGTGAAATCTGCCCGACCCAAAAAATTATTTTGATTTCCGTGAAATTTTTTTTTTTCGGTCTGTTTCCGGAAACGGTAGACATAAGTTCCCCCTTCTCAGAAGTCATCCGCTGTTATCATTTATATTCAGCACATCCCTTCTCGGAAGTCGTCAGATGTTACCATTGAGGTGAAGGTCACTATCGTAATGGACAGCACATGGTGCGAAAGACGTGAAGTATTTCATATATAACGCATTGAAAAGGACATGAAATTAAAATACGCGGAGGTTTTTTCTTTTTGAAAACGTGACGGATATTATGAAAATGGTGCCCTGAATGGAAATAAATGTAGAGAAGAGGTCTGTAAATCTGACCGTCTCGACGAACAAAACCTTCTGCTATCCTGTTCATCCGGAATATGGCGTTTATAAAAGTACTGCGATCAGCTTTAATTAACACTAAATAAATATTTGAAATGTACTTTAAAGACCTGAGCCAAGGAAAAGTAGCTACAGCAAACCTGCCGAAAGTTTTCAAGATGACAATGGACGATCAGACCAAAGGAGTCGGAAAATTTATCAATATTTCATTTCAAGTAGAAAAAGAAAGCCCCATACATTATGCAGTGACTAGGTTCGCGAAATTTCAACGTATGTGGCTAAGTATTTCAACTTGAACTGAAATAATGATAGAATTTCCGACTTTTCAGACTAAATGCCTTACCAAAATAAAAATACTGAGGGCAACCAAAGGATTACAAGAACAAAAAAATCTTTTAAAATTAGCTGTTATCCAACATTTTTAGTTCGTCTCAACGAAGTTGAGGGGGACTATTGGAGTACCCCCTGCGTCCGCGTCTGCTTCTACGCCTACGTCTACGTCTACGTCCGCGTCCGCATTTGGGCATATATCTCTGCAACTATGCATGGTAGGGTCATCAAACTTTGTATGCAGGTGCATCTTGGGCTATCTCACAGCCTCCAAGAAAATTGGGTCTCTCTGACCTATATTTTCCGCTTGAACGACTTACATTCAAGTTTACGTCTGAGTTCAGATCTCAGTCACTATACATGGTAG
>MJUU01057280.1:0-10297 GCA_002080025.1 Modiolus philippinarum | reverse complement strand
TGAAATTGAGGTCAAGGACAAAAGCCATATGGCAGACTGTCATGTACTACCCAAGCCCAACCTATATACCATATATCATTGACCTACCACTTAATAGTTATTGAGGAAATGACCTAATCAAAAAACTTAACATGCTCACTAGACTGTGAAATTGAGGTCAAGAACAAAAGCCATATGACAGACTATCATATACTACCTAAGACAAACCTATATACCATATATCATTGACCTACCACTAATACTTGCTGAGAAACTTAACTATCCACAAAAACTTAACATGTTCATTGGACCGTAAAATTGAAGTCACAGCCAAAAACCATGTAACAGACTGTCATGTACTACTCAAGACCACCCTATATACCAAATATCATTGACCTACCTCTTATATTTATTCAGAAAAAATGACCTAATCACAAAAACTTAAAATAAAAGTTTATGCCGCCGCCATACCTTGTACGCATACGTCTCGCTTTCCGTGCCTTTCGTCACGGGCGAGACAAAAAACAAAATATTTATAAAATTGAAGTGTATACTTATAATTGTTCCTACATGACAATTCTTTAATTTCTTCAATTTAAATTGATGAAAAACAATTAACCTGAAGTGCTACAATAAAGTCAATACAAACCACCCTTAGCTCAACGGTGTTCATTAATTAGTGATTCCCTCTCAATATGAAAAAGACAGCAAATGGGGTAAATGTAAAGAAGACAACATCCCATCTCCAGGTTAAAACGACCCAAAAACAAAGCATGATAGGGGTCACCCTATGGTCTTCAACAAAGTGAGGAACCTCACACCATATAGCAAGCCCTAAATGGCCCCAAAAAAGAAAAAAAGTAAATATATCAATGGAAACAAACCACATCCAATCACCCTAATATCAAGAAACTTAAAAATTTTATTAGAAGACAAGGACAAGCCAATGACCAACATATTCCTGACTTGGGTATCGATTTTTTCCTTATAGTATCAGAACTTGAATCGGGTTTGAACATGACTCAGACATCACGTATTAAAGGGGCTTTCCAGAATATCAAATTTGTTTCTGAAAATTTATGTCTTATCGAACTAGATGTTCAAACAATTTGAATTCAAGCCATACAAATTTCAACTTACATTCAATCGTCCCAAAATTTTTGAAATATCTGAGATGTGTACCTCCTATCCAAATATTTACTTTAGTTGACATTAACAGTGGCAATTTGTCAGACTACATCTTATTTGAATCAATACAAGTAAATAGAGAATTTGGTCAACAGAAAACAAAGAAATTGTAATATAACTCTCAATAACCAACAAAGGGCAACAGACAGTTAGACTAAGACTCTGTATAATTCAACAATATTTAGCACCTCAGTAATTTTTCAAAAAAAAAAAAAAAAAAAAAAAATCAGATTATTGGGCCTAAACATTTAACAGTTGCCATGATGGTTCAAAACTTAAACATTACTTTTTAAGTTAAGGTTAACCAGTAATTCACGATATCCAATTTATAGAACTGTCAATGAATATAAGCTAATCAAAGATAAACTATACACCAAATTCACATGTGACCAAATTAAATTAAAATGGACCATAAGAAACCAAGGATCTTTACAAGTCAATAGCTCTCAATCCTTTTTTTATCCAAAGACACTGCTTCAAACAAAAGCATTGTTCTTAATAATTCAAAACCTTGGAGACCTTTTTAAAAATATTCAAAAATTAAATATTTTTGAGCACTATTGTTTATAAGAAATATAAAAAATATCCTTCAACCTTTGTTGAGACTTTTAAGAAAAATCTTCTACATCTCAAAAACATTATTTAAAACGAAAGAAAATCTTTACATACCAATGGTTTACTATATCTGTCACTCAACTACTTTAACATATTTCAATAGCCCCTTTTAATTCCGACAAAAAACTTGGAAATGAATAAAATAATGAGGCCATTTATGTCCATAGGCGATCAAAACTGTTCTAAATAAGATAAATATTGATAAATCTTAATAAATGTTTGAACTATTTAACAACAAAAACCCCAAAATAATCAAATACATTTTCTTACTAATTATATTTGACAAAGTGTTGACAAAATAAACTCTTAACGAAATAAAGCAATTTAAACTTCAAACCCAATTAATTGTTCTCTTGTAATAACTAAAATTTTGCATCTTTTCTTTGTATGACTGACCAAATATACAACAATATTTGTTTATTGTCAAAAAGTATAAACTAAGAGATTAATTTTACTATATTACAGCAGTTATAAGGAGATTTGTATAATCCCTGGCACTTCATGAACATTTGATAATTTGTCAAAAGATTTACTCCATTACAAGGTGCGAAATCAAACATGGATAATCCTGATTAAAAAGGAGTTGTTCATTTAAACTAAATCTTTGTTGACAAAGAAGTATCTAAATATTTACTTAAGGAAGCAAGAATGCTAATTAGATACCATATGATACTTCTGAATGGGTTTGAAAAACAAGAGGCCCTTAGAGCATAACAGACTCCTTTATTACAAAGTATATACCCTGCTAACGACCACATCTATTTTGGCCATAATAAAACATAGGTAATCAACGATTACAAAGTTTGCCTCGTTGTGGCATATGGCCACCATAATATAACTTTGTCTTGATGCTGCTTAACATCAGAGATGGATGCATATCTAAGTTTACATTAACATATAGCATACTGTAGCTGAAAATTGAACTTTTATGTTATATTCAATTATATGTCGATCAAGCAGGTATGTACCGGTAGGTCAAAATGACACAACTTTGCCTGGATACTGATATACCATCTGAAATAGATGCAAGTTGAATTCAGCGTAAAATATAGGTCAAAAGGATCCAATTGTCCTGGATGCTTATGTATCATCCAAAATGCATGCATATGCAAGGTAAAAGGACACTTTCATGTATAGTAATTGAAATCTGAATGTAAATCAATCAAGCGGAAAATGTATGTCAAATTGACCCAGTTTGGACTTGATGCTGATGTATCACCCAAGATGTATGCATATGCAAGGTTAGATGATCTTAACAAGTACAGTAACTGAGATATGAACTTGGACGTAAACTTGAATGTAAGTCAATCATGCGGAAAATGTAGGTTAAAGTGACCTAATTTTGTCTGGATGCTGACCTACCACCAAAGATGAATGCACATGGAAGGTTAGATGATCCTACCATGTACAGTACGTGAGATATGAACTCGGACGTAAACTTGAATGTAAGTCACTCATGCAGAAAATGAAGGTCAAAGTGACCTCATTTTGCCTGTATGCTGACCTATCGCCAAAGATGCATGCACATGCAAGGTTAGATGATTCTACCATGTACATTAACTGAGATATGAACTTGGACCTAAAATTAAATATCAGGCGTTCAAGCGTGAAATATAGGTCAGAGAGACCTAATCTTCCTGGGGATGTGAGACAACCCAAGATACACCTGCACACAAAGATTGTTGACCCTACCCTTTATTGTTCCAAAGATATATACCCAAATGTGAATGCGGACGTGGACACCGAGTGTCCTCCAATAGTCCCCCTCAACTTTGTTAAGGCGAACTAAAAAATATCCTAGATTCTCATCCCCGTCCTCCTAAAATTTTTCACCTACCTCAAAAAAAAAAAAAAAAAAAAAATTCACAAAATTGGACAATAAATATGAAATAAAATTTGCCCATCTGCCCCAAATTTTGAGTAAACATAGGTAATCAACGATTACAAAGTTTGCCTGGTTATGGCACATTGTCAGAGATGCATGCATATGCAAGTTTACATGATCCTGACATGTACAGCAACCAAGATCTGAACTCTTCAGTAAATTTGGATGTAAGTTAATCAAGCAGAAAATATAGGTCAAAGTGACCTAATTTTGCCTGGATGCTGACCTTCCGCCAGAGATGCATGCATATGCTAGGTTACATGATTCTACCATGTGTAGTGACTGAGATCTGAACTCGGATGCTAACTTGAATGCAAGTCGTTCAAGTGGAAAATATAGGTCAAAGTGACCTAATTTTGCCTGGATGCTGACCTACCATCAGAGATGCATGCATATGCTAGGTTACATGATCCTACCATGTGTAGTGACTGAGATCTGAACTCGGACATAAACTTGAATGCAAGTCGTTCAAGTGGAAAATAAAGGTCAAAGTGACCTAATTTTGCCTGGATGCTGACCTTCCATCAGAGATGCATGCATATGCAAGATTACATGATCCTACCATGTATAGCGACTGAGATCTGAACTCAGACGTAAACATGAATGTAAGTCGTTCAAGCAGAAAATATAGGTCAAAGAGACCTAATTTTCTTGAAGGCTGTGAGATAGCCCAAGATGCATCTGTATGCAAAGTTTGATGATCCTTCCCTTCATAGTTATCAAGATATATACCTAAATGTGGATGCGGACACGGACGTAGACACAGACGTGGACATAGACGCAGACGCCGGGGGTACTCCAATAGTCCCCTCAACTTTGTTGAGGCGAACTGAAAATGGATGAGAATCTAAGAATTACTTTACTATGGCCTTAGAATTATATGAGAATCTGGTTCCAGTTTTGTGAACATAATTCATATCATTCTCTGTTAGCTGCTTCTTTGATGAAGTTAAAAAAATTTCTCTGTGTGATGTTTAGAGGGGATACCAAGAACTACTGTAAACAAGTTTGTGCCCGTGCTACATTCAAAGTTCCATGAAGTTATTGGTGGACAGATTCAGGGGTATTGCACAAGGTTAAACAGCTCCCTGCCTGTCCTACTGCACTAAATATGCACTTCATGCTCATAATATGACAGAATTGAAAACAGAATAATAAGAAGTGTGTTAACTGTTTCTTGTTTTGTGTGTTTTCAATTACAGATAAAAATGGTAAATTTCAGTTCAATCAACTATATGAAGAGATATCACAGGATTTCCTTTCCAATGGGTAGAAACACTAACATCCAGTTAACCATTATCATCTATGTTAATATTCTTATAGCTGACTTTATCCAATGTAAACAAAGGATTTCTATGACATAAAAGTGAAATTAAGAATAGAATTAGTTCAACCATCCTAAGATAATTTATTTCCATTATAAAATCATAAAAATATGTTGGAGAGCAAAAGTTAACCTAGAGTCTATAAAACTAATCAATTCAATTCAAAAATGTGACCTCTTCAGAATTTTTATCCAAACAAGGCACCATCAAACAGCATTATTTTATAAACAAGCGGAGATACAATTTTTTAGTTGCCATTTACGCCAATTTTAACAAGACAAAAATTTAGCTTCAACAATCTACTTAGATTGACGTTTATCAAACAAGATGGGCTAAATATTAAAACATCTATCTCAGCGGGTAAATATACAGACTAAAGTTCAAGTAGAAAGTTAACTCTCATCTTTAAACACCTGCATTAATGCCACTCTCTTGGTCCAATTCTTCAACGAAATCCATATTATGAGAGCAATCTCTTGTCAAGTAGTCTACCTAAAAACTAATTCCTTTAATAAAACTAAAACATGTGTTGTTTTGTAATACAAGGCAAGGCATATTACAGATTATGTTTGTTATTTCTTCTTTTACCAAAAATTCTAAAACTGATATTACATCTTTATATGAAATAACCACCTTTGATTCATAAAAATAGTCAAATAGCACCAAGCTCTATTTTTAAGAAAAATCTGATGTATATCAATGCAATTATATCAAAAGCAAATCTTATATGAAAGGTTGGTTCATCAGATAAGCATATCAAAACTTTTTATCTTAGATTACTGCAGGAAGCATTGTGTGGACATCAGCTATAACAAATTACAAAATTCTACAAACTAGAGGCTCAGAGACTGAGCCTGTATCGCTCACCTGATAAAATGCTTCTATGCCATGCATGACACAAATATGTTTATTACCAATGGGGTCTAATATTTAGCTAAGTTCTCCATTACCACCCGTGTTTTTGTCTTATCCTATTGGAATTAGTAATTTTTGCAAAGGACCTTCTATACATTTAGCTAAATTTGCTTGAATAGTTTCAGAGAAGATGATGAAAAGGACGGTTTCTCATACCGGTGTCATATGGTATTTTGACCCGCGTGGTAAATCGACCCATGGGTCAATTTTTAGACGCGGTAAATTGACCCGCGCCATGGGAAATTGATCCCCCCCCCTGTATGGTATTTTGACCCGTGCGGTAAATTGACCTGCAGGTCATTTTTTAGTTGTAGTATATTAACGCCACCTGGAAAATTGACACCTCTCTATAATTTATTGAAAATTTGAAAGAATGATATAAAATAAAGGCAGATTTATTGATTTTATATCAAGAAATGACACAAACTAGTGGTAGGTCAATTTCCCATGGGGGTAGGTCAAAATACCATGGCTTGCTGAAATATGTTTTGCAACCCACAGAACAGTCTTAATGTAAACAGAAATAAAGGCATATTTTTATAATTTATACCGATAACTGATGCCAAGTTGAGGGGAGGTCAATTTCCCATGGGGGTAGGTCAAAATACCATGGCTTGCTAAAATATGATATGCAACCTTCAGAACAGTCTTATGTTTGGCTATGTTTTTCGGCCATTGTAGGTGTTTCCTGTTATCTTTTTTATTCCATTTTAATGTAAAGAGAAGTGTACCAGAGTGATAATTCATACAAAATAAAGTCTTATTTTAATAATTTATACCGAGAATTGATGCTTACCGGGGTAGTTGGGGGGGGGGGGCAATTTCCCATGGGGTAGGTCAAAATACCATGGCTTGTCAAATCATGAGTTACAACCTATAATTTTATAACAGTTTAAATGTATACAGAAGTGCACCAGAGTGATAATTTGTACAAAATAAAGGCATATTTTTATATTATACAAAAATATATGCTGAGAACTGACACTTAATGGGGTTGGTCAATTTCCCATGGGGGTAGGTCAAAATATATGATGGCCTGTTGAAATATGATTTGCAAACTCCAGTTAAGTCTAAATGTATACAGAAGTATTCCAGTGTGATAATTCATACAAAATAAAGACATCTTTTTATATTTCACACCAAGAACTGACCCTGAGTAGGGGGTAGGTCAAATTACCATGACTTTCTTAGGATTGTCAGGAGTGTAACACCATGAGTCTAAATCCCTATTGTTTTATGCATTGATATATTTAGTATTATTCCTTATCATATCCAAAAAAAACCTTGCTGCCTGTGTCTTTAGTACCAAATATGTGACTGTACACATGGAGATTTTCTTTTCAATGCCATTTTAGGTATGTCAGGAGTGTGACATGCTTTTTAGCCAGTATGTCTGGTTCTGTCATTTTCTTCATCATTTTGGGAATATTTTGACACAAAATGGTGTAAAACTAATCTTCACAATATCTTATATAATTTGTTCATAGTAATTGTTAAAAGTATGACAATAAAAGTATGTTCTGTCAGCAACAAGTAATGTCAGGAGTGCAACACCTGGTCAAATTGACAAATTTTTTAATTAATATTTCTTAACATGTAGTTATTTACATCAACTTTGTAGCATTTCTCAATGTGAAAGTTGGTATTTATGTGAATTGATGATAAATATATAAGAAGATTTTGTGGGAAAAATAGTCCATTTCATCTAAGCAGAAGGAAAAAATAAGAAAAATTAATAAAATCAACCATTACATACCAATTAATTCATTTGGAAGGTAGAAAAATGTTTTGCTTTCATTTTCCAATAATCCATGTAATTGTTGTAAATACGAATGCTGAAATATTTTGATTTAAATTAATGAATGTACATGAGTCAGGAGTGTAACACAATTTTGGTTTATGACAGTCAAAACCTGTCACTGTGCCTTTGTAAATGGACAATTGTGAGTAACATATCAATGCATTTAACCATGGAAAAATAAATGAAAAATAATTTTTATAAGTGTTTTACTGTGGGCAAAAAACATGTCAGGAGTGCAACATTTTTAATCTATAAATTAACATGATTTTCAAAGGCCATTTATGGTAAAAATACTTTGTCTATTTACCTAAAAAATTTTTATGGCTCTCATTCAGTGACATATATATAGGAATTTATCATCTGTATGCTTCATGCTTACAGTTAACAAGACAAATAAAAACAAAGGGTTACTACTACTACTCAGGGTCAGTTCTTGGTATTAAATATAAAAATATGCCTTTATTTTGTATGAATTATCACTCTGGTTCACTTCTGTATACATTTAGACTGCTTTGCAAGTTGTAAATCATATTTCATCAAGCCATGGTATTTTGACCTACCCCAATGGGAAATTGACCTACCCCTTACTCAGGGTCAGTTCTCTGTATTAAATAAAAAATATTCCTCTATTTTGTATGAATTATCACTCTAGTTCACTTCTGTATACATTTAGACTGTTTTGCAAGTTGTAAATCATATTTCATCAGGCCATGCATGGTATTTTGACCTACCCCCATGGGAAATTGACCTACCCTCTACCCAGGGTCAGTTCTTGGTATAATTATAAAAACATGCCTTTATTTTGTATGAATTAATACTTTGGTTCACTTCTGTATACATTTAGACTGTTCTGCAGGTTGTAAATCATATTTCAACAAGCCATGGTATTTTGACCTATCCCCCATGGGAAATGGACCAACCCCCTACTCAGGGTCAGTTCTAGGTATTAGATATAAAAATTGCTTCTATTTTGTATGAATTATGACTCTGGTACACTTCTGTATACATTTAGACTGTTTTGCAGGTCTCTGACCTTTTTTTAAGAAGCTATGGTATTTTGACCTACCCCCATGGGAAATTGACCTACCCTCTGAAACAAGATGGATGTCATAATTTATTCTTAGAAATTGGGGTAGGTCATTTTTCCATGGGGGGATCAAAATACTCTGGCTGTAAAGTGACCCGCGGGTCAAAATCCCATGTGGAAAAGTGACCCGGGGGTCATTTTTTCTATGGTATTTTGACCCGCGGATCGATTTACCGCGTGGGTCAAAATACCATATTACACCGGGCTCCAATGTTAAACTATGTTCTGCAGTGGAGGCCATGTTTTTTACTGCATCAAAATGAAATGAGTATTTTTGTAAAGTACTCTCCGTACATCATTCCTCTAAAGTATGGTTGAATTTGTTTGAGGTTTCATAGGAGAAGATTAAAATGTGATTTTCCCATAGAGTCCAATATAAAACTATGTTCCATGCTGGCAGCAATGTTTTCTATCGGATTGCAATGAAATGAACAATCTTTGTACAGGACCTTCCATACATCACTCATGTAAAGTTTAGCTGAATTTGCTTCAGTGGTTTCAGAGGAGAAGCTGAAAATATGATTTTCCCATAGGGTCCAATATTAAACTAAGTCCCGCACTGGCGGCCATGTTTTTTATCCAATCGGAACAAAATGAGCATTCTTTGTCAAGGACCTTTAGTACATCATTCTTGTCAAGTTCGGTTGAATTTGCTTTAGTGGTTTCAGAGGAGAAGATGAAAATGTGATTTTTCCCATAGGGTCCAATGTTAAACCTAAGTTCCGTGCTGGCGGCCATGTTTTTTATCGGAACGGAACGAAATGAGCAATCTTTGTAAAGGACCTTTAGTCCATCATTTCTGAAAAGTTTGGTTGAATTTGCTTCAGTGGTTTCAGAGAAGAAGATGAAAATATGATTTTCCCATAGTGTCAAATGTTAAACTAAGTTCCGCGCTGGCGGCCATGTTTTTTATCGGATCTGAACAAAATGAGTATTCTTTGTCAAGGACCTTTAGTACATCATTCCTGTAAAGTTTGGTTGAATTTGCTTCAGTGGTTTCAGAGGAGAAAATGAAAATGTGATTTTTCCCATAGGGTCCAATGTTAAACCTGTTCCGCGCTGGCGGCCATGTTTTTTATCGGATCGGAACAAAATGAGTTTGTCAAGGAACTTTAGTACATCAATCCTATCAAGTTTGGTTGAATTTGCTTCAGTGGTTTCAGAGGAGAAGATGAAAAGGTGATTTTTTCCCATAGGGTCCAATGTTAAACCTAAGTTCCACCCTGGTGGCCATGTTTTTATCGGATCGGAACGAAATGAGCAATCTTTGTAAAGGACCTTTAGTACATCATTCCTGTAAAGTTTGGTTGAATTTGCTTAAGTAGTTTCAGAGGAGAAGATGAAAATGTGAAAAGTTAACAGACGTCGGACGGACAGACGACGGACACCAAGTGATGGCAATAGCTCACACTGACCCTTTGGGTCAGGTGAGCTAAAAAACCTGTAACCTGTGGACACAAGATTGCTACGCGTAGCTATGTCCCCCGCCGCGGCAGTAAAGT
>MJUU01057277.1:35797-54480 GCA_002080025.1 Modiolus philippinarum | reverse complement strand
ATAAGCCGGGACCGCGCACGGCGGTACACCATAACTGAAATATATAGCGAGCATACAAATATCGCATACTGAATCTTTTTACGGATTCCACACTGCAGGGGAGACTTCAGTCTTAAAAACAACTTCAGTATTTTGTCATTTATAATAGTCAACTGACCATTTTTGCGTAGATATCGACAAGTTTAATTGATATCTAAAAATACTCAAGCAAAATCGTGTAAGCAATGCGTTTGATTGA
This sequence comes from Modiolus philippinarum, assembly GCA_002080025.1. Taxonomy (NCBI): domain Eukaryota; kingdom Metazoa; phylum Mollusca; class Bivalvia; order Mytilida; family Modiolidae; genus Modiolus; species Modiolus philippinarum. The sequence continues at coordinate 54,242 of MJUU01057277.1, read as the reverse complement.
TTGATTGATTGAATTTTATGTCCACTGAGAATATTTCAGCTATATCAGGACGAGAACAACTTAAGTAAAAGAAGAAAGAAATACAAGGGGAAGGGACAACCGGGGCAATGATTTGAATTGCCACTTGTAATGGGGAGAAACGGATGGAGGCAGAAATTCTACCTTCCATAAAGTTTGTAACATCTTTTTTGAGTCATGTTTTTCTAAGAATATTAATAACTACACCGAGAGATCCGTTATTAAAGGTTGTCCTTTGATATATTAATATGATTTAACCTTGCATCATGTTGCAGTTACTTGTAATGTTTCTGACAGCATGAACATCAATATAACTTTATAAGATATTGCTTCTCATATACTATTTGAAAGAAAAAGAGTATGTGATTTATAAATGGCGAGTATTAAATAAACTTTATGCGAAAAACTGTCGATTTTACAAGCTGCATTATCCTTCTCATGTTCTCCTTCATCTATTTATGTGTTTCAAACTACTTGTTAACACAACCGTTTAAGAACCAGCAAAGATGAAAAACAGCGCGTTATTCTATTCCTTTCCTCTGTTTATGCTTTGCGTACAGGAAGCCTTTGAGCAGTGAACAAAATAGCTTACTAGTATTTTGTTCTGTTGGTAACTGCGATTAATATAGCCTTCAAAATGATGAAAAAATTATAATGGTACATTTAATGACATTCCACCACAATTTATTTCTTAAGTTACGTTCTCTAAAAAAATAATAAAATAAAAAAAAAATTAAAAAAAACTATATTTGCAATTGCAAGGAATAGCCGATGTCACCCAGACTCCCCATTCGATGATTCCACCTTATTCGCAGCCTCAAAATCTACCTAGATATCAATTTTCGTTGAAATCCGACAATGTTGAAATTTTGACGTATTTTGGTGGCCATCTTGGAAATGGCGACCATTTTGAAAATTTTTAACCCATTGTGAATAACTTCAGATGGTGATCTAACTGTATGCCAAATTTGAAATCAATTGGTCCAGCCATTTCAAAATAATCGCTCGGACAAGAATTATTGGAAGAAGAAAAAAATAATAAGAATAATAATCAGAAGAAACGTAGAATAACAACATGTCATCCAGACTACGTCTGGGGTGACATAAAAACGAGAAAAATCACCTACATCTTAGTGTACACTTGTTCACTAAAACTTCGGAGGAGAATATTGGCTATGGCAAAAGTTTTATTGCTCACGATTAATAAACGAAGTTGGTACACCGTCCGAAGTGTTTGGTAAGAAGTGCCAAAATGTATAAAATTTCAAAGTTTCAAGGGATATAACTCAAGAACCACTTATACCTCTGAACCAACTCTAAATCAAACTTCGTTCGCAACTTGAATACCATGTTTGAAGACTATCTGCAATTTCTGTTATAAGTAATTGGTGTCAAACTGTAATATATATATATTTTTTTTTATTTTAGGGACATTACTCCAGAACCACATATGAAGGCTCGGAAACAAAACTTGAATTTACTTTGAGTTTTGTAGAACACAACTTTAATAAGTTGTCTGTAATTTTAATTTGATAAAAAATAAAAAAGAACTGATTTTTTTTTAGTTGAAAGGGGCATAACTCAAATATCACCTAGACCTTTGAACCTGAAATCAACTTTGACCTTTGTAATCAGTAAACAACTTTCATACCGAGTTCGAAGATATTATTATTACCGTAATGCTCCTGCTTAACCTGGAGTTTTTGTAACCTAAAATGAACCAAAAAGACAAAAAGTAGAATAGAATGAGACTGACATACAATTTACCTTCAGATAGTATACCAAATAAAAGATTGAACCGATGAAGTATAATTGTATAGTTTTTCTTTTCTATTCATTTTTTTAGATTTATCAGATAAATTTACATCTAAATGTGGAGTTATAAATGTTGTCGTTCCGCTAATACAGCAGCTAGGGAAATTCATACTTTGTAGTTAATGTGGCAATGCAGGGGTTCAAATCCAACTGTAGACCTTGCTAGATTTTCCGATGCTCAAAAAGTCTAAAAATATGATTTCTATTTGCCTTTGCAGATCACTTTACCATCATTCGTGCAACACTATTATCTATATACCTTATAAAATACAAAAAGATAACAGGAAACACCTACAACGACCGAAACACATAGCCACATGCCACAAAGTAAATAGGAACTGCACAAGAAAAAAACCCACAATAAAAATACAAAAAACAAACGTAAACAACGATAGGAACTCGGGACAGCCGGACTTGGTAAAAGCACTAGGAAAAGCCAGCGGTAGGGTTAAACCAGTTTATGGGCACCCAAACCTCCCCTTTCTCTGTCCCGTTTCCCTATAGAATAATAAACATACGAATAAAACCCATACAGGTAGACTACTAACTCCTTGACCACAATCTTGAAAAGTCAAATGGGGGAACAAAACGTAATTTTGAAAGATGGGTCAAGGAGTGCTCGCCGCTAAACTGCCGGCTAAATGACTCGGTTACCGAAAGCTATATTTTTATATAGTCTAGATGGTCGAGTAGTTTATGGCACTGCCATAGATGATAACAAAGCAGGGGTTCAAAATCCAGCCGTAGACCTTGCTGGATTTTCTGATGCTAACAAGTTTAAAAAGATGATTTTCATCACTGTTGGCATTCGGAATCATATATTCTGAGTTTATTCTACCTATGCAGCTCACCTTACCAACACATTATCATTCATATTATATAGAGCTGTGTGCAACACTTTTATCTGTATTTAAGAAATAGATAGTTTCGACTTTTCAGTACTAATATGACCTGCTTAAATACAATGTATTGTCTGTTTAAAACGTTATCAGAGTATGATTTTTTTTCTCAAGAGCAAAGTCAATGTTATCAGAAGATTAGTAGTAAACCGTGACTCTAAGACCCATTTATAGTAACACTGTGATATCAGCCCATATTAGATGATAGTTATGATATAAAACGATCATAAATGGCAATACATCGTACTGCAATAAACGGCTAATTTGTAATTATGTAGAAATGGAACATAACAAGTATGTTTGAAATAAAAATGATGAACATATTAGTCATGAAGCACTCGTAAATGTTTTGTAATTGTTTACTGTTCTCGTACAATAATTGTTACAATATTAGAATTGATAACACAACCGTTTTGGAATGAGGTCAATGGCAAGTCTGTAGAAATTAATCGAAAAACATATCTTATAAAAACGGCTTTATATAGAAAGAATGACAAAACATCGAAGTTGATGTAAATTCACTTTCTGCACATGGCAATTTCGACAACTTATGTATCTTGGTTGCATATCAAAGCAAAACATTTGAAGACAATAGCCATTTTAAATGGAACAACAACCATCTAACTGAAAAGCCGAAATCGGGTAGGGAAAAAGCAATGCAAAAAGAGGAAATATGCAATAAACGTTGCTTATGACGTAGACGAAACGTCCATTGTTACGTGGATTTTCTAAAAACCAACCACATACAAAACACCAACTCACTACTAAACTGCCGGCTAGCCCAAGGAGTCTAGTATGCTGGTAAAACACTGTCGTACTATGGAATTAAAATCATTTTTACCGAATTATATCACAGAAAATATTTGTTTCATACTAAAAATCCATTTCAAGAAAGATTAATTTGTGAAAAAAATTGGGTAAACCCGGGTCTTCTGCACACTTCAAATAATAAAACATAACTGAACACAAAATATGTATTAATAGTAAAATATAAGTTTATATTATCCAAGTTTTAAATTTCATTAAATCTGATCTATTTATCTTAAATTGTATAGCGTACGGTTTTATCTTTTAGAAGTTGTTTTATCTGTACATAGCCATACGTTTTATATGATTGTTTTAGTTATATATTCATAATATCATCAACAGTTCACGCCACGATATAGCTAAAATATTGCTGAAGTTGGCGTGAAACAACAATCAATCTGAACACAAATACAATACTTCTGAGATTCATTCCTCATACATATTATAGCTGATGAAAATATTCAAATAGTTCATAACCAGGTAAAGTTGGCAAAACTTTTCAAATACAAGCAACAAACAAAATATTTTTACCTAATATTTATTTTCTTTCAAGATGAATCTGATCCAACTAATAACAGAGATTCCAAAGGGTTGTATGCTACTTCAGCAGTATACAATATCTGTAAAATGTAAGTGTTTAACTACATTCTCTTTTCAATTACTACCAACCCATTCTCGTAGGAGGTTAATAATGGCTTGTAACATTTGATTAATGTTTTACATACAAGTTTTCTTTTAACATAAAAAAAGAACCATCCAAGAAATAACAAGCAATGAATTTAAGAGCTCCTTACTTCAAGATAAATGTAATTTCCGTCGATATTACAGATGATTGTGTCACTAAAATGACATTTCTGTACTCATTACGATACAAAAACGTTTCAAATCAAATTTTCTCTTGAACATCGTAACGAACATAATGACCCAATATTATAATTTTTAGAAGACCATATTTAGTTTTTAACCGTCAAGTGGGATCTTATATCATGTCATGTATTTTGATAATAATTTAGTATACTCTCTATACATTTCAATCATGGCGCTCCTGTTTTTAAAAAATATCTCATATTGACATGCTATCATACTTTCAAATTTCGGCATTTTATTTTTTGTACATTTTTTTGTAATTTCTAAAAATTATTCTGACAATTCTATTCAGAGTGCCCACATCTCTTGTTTGATTAGTCCAAATTTTCTTATAACAGGCTCTGTAAGTCTCGTCATGTGACTTCCGGAATATACGTGAAACGTTTTAACAGGTACTATTTGCCCCATGTAGTACTATGAGAAATTGTTTGATTTTTGGTTCACAGCTAAAAATATAGCGTGGGATTCGTTTTTTTTTTTAACCAGAATATTTTATACTTTAAGAATTATACACTTTATGACCTTAACTTAGACTGAATTGTAAAAGCCTTTTGCCAGTTAATTTTATATATGTTGACAACCCCGCATCCATAAACAAATAAGAAGATACATTGATGTAGCGTTGCTTGACATTAAGCAATATAGTCCACTTTAACTTGTGTTAAGGACCGTCTTGAACTTACTATAAGCTATTCGCATAGCTCATTGTTAAAGGCCTCATGGTGACATCAAGTTGAAAATTTATTGATTGATGTTTTACTCAAATTTTAGCAATATTTTAGCTAGATAGTGTCCTGAACTGTTTAGTATATTGAACAAATAAAATCATCATTGTCCGTTCTTAGACATCAATTCTGATATAAAGAATGGTAAATTAGATACTAAAATTTATGATAAAAGGGAAGATTTTTCTTTTCCCATAGATAATTATCCATTTCTGGATGGCGATGTTCCGTTAGCGCCATCATATGGTTTTCACATATCTCAACTTGTTCGATTTGCTCGAGTATGTAATAACGTTTGCGATTTAAATGAACGGAATCTTTTCATAACTGAAAAACTATTACATCAGGGTTTTCGTTATCATAAACTAGTTAAAACCTTTACTAAATTTAATCATAGATATAAAGATTTAGTTCATAAATACAATGAAACCTGTAAACATCTAATCAAGGCTGGTATTTCGCATCCCTTATTTTACGGTAATGTTTTACATAAGAGTAAAAAATACTTGAACTCGCCTAACAAACTTATAAAACCTTTAAATCGTCAAATTCATAAGAGAGTTATAATTATTGTCGTCAAGTCATTACGTATGGCCTTCTTTGGTATTAACATTGATTTTTTGATAGGGTCTTTGCATTTTAACTAAACACATTCTAAATTTCTAAAATCTGTATTGCATGGACACGGGTTATGTATTCCGGTATATGCATGAAATCATTATGCTAAACTCCTCACAGGAAGGGCTCTTGGTGGAAGCTGTATACTGAGGGTACATAACTTAATTTGTTAGTTGGTAATGGGTCTGGAGCTGGCATGTCAGTTAACTGCTAGTAGTCTCTTTTGATTTCATATTTAGTTCTTTCAGATTCATTTTTCACGATTGACTCAGTCCTGTTGCCAACTGAATTTTACTGTTGTTACGATTGTTTTTTTATTTATCACATTGGCTATAGGGAGAGGGTTTGGGCCCAATAAAACTAGTTTGTTCAACCCCGCCGCAGCAGGTTTGCGCCTGTCCTTAGTCAGGAAATTTATAAGCCTTTGTGTGTCTAGTCTTTTTTCTAGTTAGTTTACTTTATGTCTATAGGAGTCTAGGATGATGCTTATTTCGCAAAACTTGATTACTCTTTATTCAGGGGCCGACACTGACCTGCCGTTGGGTGTGGGGTTTTCTCACCGTTCATTGAAGATCTTATGGTGGCTTTGAGTTGTTATCACTCCCCTTTGGGTCGATGTCTCTTTGACATATTCCCCGTTTCCATTCTTTTTTCTAAATATCAATATAAATAAAAACTAATATAGCTTTATACAAGTTAAACAAGAGTGTAAAATATAAAAAAAACCAGGAGCCTGTATCGCTCACCTGGTTCTTGATTAACACAGACATTTTATGTTAAAGAGCCCATATACGTGTATATATTTAAACTATAGTTCCAATATGCCCAATTAGATTTAGGTTAGAAGACCTCTGTTAGTGTTCCCAATTGGGCTCAATTTTAAACTGTGTTCCCTGCTGGCAGCCATCTTGGATTAAGTGGGAACCTGAAAAAAAAACATTTTTTCTTTTCAGGGGTCCACATAGAGACTATTTTGGTTCCATTGGCTCAGTCTTTTAATATTTTCCTCTAGGGTATAATTTAAAAACTAAGTTCCCTGTCTACCGCTATGTTCGGTATAGTGCAGTCCTGAAAAACACTTTTTTGCAAGGGACCACCCAAGGACTATTATGGCCAAATTTGGTTCCAATTGGCAGTTTTAAGGGACCACCAAAGGACTATTGTGCCCAAGTTTGGTACCAATTGGCTTAGCAGTTTCAGAGAAGAAGATTTTTGAACGTGTTTTCCCATAAGGTTCAATGTTAAAACTATGTTTCCCGCTGGCAGCCATCTTCGATATCAGACTGACCTGCAAAACACTTTTGCAAGGGACCACCCAAAGAATATTGTTTCCAAGTTTCAACCGGCCCAGGGGTTTCAGAGAAGAAAATCTTTGAATGTCTTTTGCCATAGGGTCCAATGTTGAAACTATGTTCCTTACTGGCGGCCATGTTTGATATAGCGCAAACCTGAAAACCATTTAAGTAAGGAACCACACAAGGACTATCGTGGCAAAGTTTGATTCTGATTGGCTCAGTAGTTTCAGAGGAGAAGACCTTTGAATGTGTTTTCCCATAGGGTTAAATGTTTTTATGTTCCCTGCTGGCGGCCATCTTGGATATAGCGTGAACATGAAAAACCCTTTTTTGTAAGGGATCATCCAAGGATTATTCTGACCAAGTTTGGTGCCAACTGGCTCAGTAGTTTCAGAGAAGATCTTTAAATGTGTTTTCCCATTGGGTCCAATGTTAAAATTATTTTCCCTGCTGACGTCCATGTTGAATATAGCAGGAACACGAAAAAAACACATTTTTGCAGGGGATCACCAGAGACCAAAGAGCTATTAGTTGTAATTGGCTCAAAAACTTCAAAGGAGAGGATTTTTGAACATGTTATCCCGTAGGGTCCAATGTTAAAACTATGATTCCCACTGGTAGCCATCTTGGATATTGCTTGGACCTGAAGAATACCTTTTTGTAAAGGACCACCCAACGACTATTGTGGCTAGGTTTGTTTCCAATTGGCCCAGTAGTTTCAGAGGAGAAGATCTTTGAATGAAAAGTTTAAGCCGGACAGACTGACGACGGACGCAAAGTGATGGCAAAAGCTCACCCGGCATAAGCCAGATGAGCTAAAAACATAATCGGAGAAATGTAAGTTTAACTGTTACAATATTAGAAACTCAAGATAAAGCAATTTAAATCTAACTTATAAATAATTTGATTGCTTTTAAAAATTGAACGATTTTGTCGCCGGCGACATTTGTAAAGTATAGGTCTTTTAGAACAACAATAAAAGAGTTGTACCATTGCTTGTCTTAACGATGTATTTGTAGAGACTTTGTCTCTTGTGCATTTACTTCATATCCTTTCACTGTTGATGTATGTAGAATAAATGCCTCAAATATATTTCGATTACTTGAAATATACAATTTTTAATATTGTATTTAAACTTTAATTTATAGCTTCCTGGCTTAAGGTGGATGGGTACTCCAAATTTTTTTCCATGGATTTTTTTTTATTTTTACAGGAAAGTTTCCTCATTATATAAGCATTGAAATAAAAAATAAAAAAGGAGGGTCACGGGGCTTGTTTTCAAAATAACTGATATCAAAATAATCAAATATTTCTAATGAATATATAGGGAAAAACAGGTATATTGTTGATTTCTTTTAAACTTATCCATAGATTTCTTTCTACTTTACTCATGTGTTAGCCCTTTGAACATACTTTCAAAAAATATAAATAATAATGGGTGTCACCGATTTTGTTTTCCATATTATTTGTGAAATGTGAATTTTTATAGTGATATCTATGTAAAATATTTTTATCAGATTAATCTCCCTTTTTCAAAAATTGTCTTCCAATTAATTAAATTATCAAGTTACCATACCTCGTCTAATTAGATAAAGACATCTGAAATCAAGTCTATGTAGGTCCTTTGCATTTTGTGTTATGAATATAATATTGATTGATTCATTACAAGTAAAAATATTTGCATATTTAAATAGCAGATAATACCATAACAGCATAAATAACAAATTCAAAATGGCGGAAGACTACCGATCTACCTTAATATGGCAAGCATGTATCGAGTTATGCATTTCCAGTTAATCTTATTGTACATCAATGTTTCATTTTTAAGATGACCCATCCGCTGAATTTGTAATTTAAAATTGACATATTCATAGCATATTATAATTAGTTTGCTATAAATAAAATGATTTCAAACAAAAACGTACCTCACTTTACTGTAGGATGTATTCTGATGAGGTGCCAAAATTTTAAAGTATTTAACTTTTTTTCAAACCTGGATTTTTGCAATGTTTTTACCCTATGAATTCAATAAATAAAGACAATTCTTAGGTTGATGTGCAAATTATTTCGCTACAGATATTTGAAAGTGACAAATTTTTGCAATTTTGCTCATTTTTAGACATTTTTGCCCATTTTTCTTTACTTTTTTCATTGAAAAAATCAAGCTTAGAGCATTAAACTTTTTTTCATTCTTTCTGAAAAGTTGTAAATACATTTGTAGAAGGTATGAACAAATTCAGCCTACAAAAATCATATGTTGGTGTGGATATAAAAAAGTTTTATTCCATTTTCATGCTTTTAGGTGCAATTTCAGCATTTCCATATTTCCCTAAAAATGTAGATTTTCTTAATATATAAACAGCTAATGGTTTAAATTTCATTTGTTTTGTTATTTTTTATTGCAAAAATATATCACACCATTTTTTAAAAAGCAAAATATATATCTTAAGTATATATATTTTTTTATTAAATGACTTTTTCTAAGCCAACCCCTATTTTTGAAAATTTGACATGAATCCAACAGCCGTTTAGGGCTTTAATCTTAAGTTTGAGATTTCTCTGAAAGTACTTGATAGAAATGAATAATTTTTTGACACAATTTAACGATTAACATAAATTTCGTGATTTCATTGCTATTGTACATAAAATATAAATAATTTAAAAGTTATTTCAAAACGAGATTTCAACGAGACTGAAACATGACCAGAATGCATCCTTAATAGCACCATGCGTTATTTTCTACATATCTGAAAACAAGACCACATGTAATTGATATATATCAAGAAAAGAATTCTGCTGAGTATTCTTTACGACTACAGAAAACTTATTGGCACTTAAATATATATCGGCAAACAAATATCGAAATGCAGAAAGCGGTAACCTGGAATTACTTATTGCACAGCTACCCAGATGCAACACAAATATTGACAACACAACACCGGGAACACAACACAGATGAACAAGAACGCCCACCCTCAAAAATAGATAGAACTCGAGCTTCAGCTTGAATAGTTGTTACTGCTGTAGTAGTCTTTCTTTGAAATTCAAGGCCTGCTTCGGCTTAATCGTCCTCTTCTTAAATGTTTACTATCCAGGAGCGCTTTCTCACGTTGACCTTTAAAGTAGTGTACTTTAAGCTTGCTTGTTTTGATGAACTCCCAATTTTCTTCAAAGCAAAAATAGCATTTGATACTCTCTCACTGTATTTGCTATGTTTCTTAAGCTTGGTTAAGTAAGTGTGAACCGAACCGTCAATCTTAAACAAACAATCCTAGGATAATGGCAACATTGGAAAAACAAACAAACAAGGACACAACGTGAGTACGGCACAGAAAAGAAAAATGAAAACACACACATACAAAGATAAACAACACGGACCAAATAAAATACCATGGGTGAGATCAGGGGCACCGGTAGAGTAAGCATCTCCTGCTTCTTATAAGACACCCGCCTTGTTAAACATGTCAAAGCTGGTAGTTAGTTCAACTCTGGTGAAGGATACAACAATTAAGCACTTAAAGGGAAAGATCTGTTGTCATCTGGGAAACAGATATCCAATAGCGTTCAACAAGATTGTGATGTCGATCGTAAATTTTCTGGAGGGATAATTTATAGTTTTGGGTAACATACTTACATAAATTTACTGATCTCTTTAAAATTATTTTATAAAAAACATTGTACACATACAACTTTTCAGAAACACAGTTTACTTATTTGTTGATGAAAAACACGATATGATACATAAAAAATCATCAAAAATTAAATTTTTATCAATATACATGTACATGTATGTTACAAGAAGGTTACAGATTTCATAGATTGATTTTTATAGAAGATATGAATGTATAATGCGACTCGGAAACAGCTTATTACTAAAGGCATTTCTCACCCTCGTTTTTACGGAAATGTTGTTCAAAAATGTTAAAAAAAATGATGAAAAATCAAGAAAAACTGGGACGTAACTTACATTCTTTACGTAATAGGGATATTGACCGAATATTCTTCATGATTCCGTTAAATTGGCTTTGGGATCCGAGGATTTTACAATTATACTCGACTTTCACTGATACTGCCGATGTCTACTGAAATCCATTATGATTCTTTACCAAAGTCTTCGGGAAGTTTTGAGTTTGATTATTATTCCGTAGTGGGACAGTGTTTTACCAGCAGATTAGGCTCCTTGAGCTAGCCGGCAGTTTAGCGGCGAGCACCCCTCGACCCATCTTTCTAATTTGCGTTTTGTCTATTCTTTCCTTTTCAAGATTGTGGTCTTTGAGTTAGTGGTCTACCTGTATTGTGTTTTATTTGTATGTTTATTATACTATAGAGAAATAGGATAGAGAAAGGCGAGCTTTGGGTACCCATAAACCGGTTTAACCCTACCGCACCGCTGGCTGTTGCCAGTGCCGGTACCAAGTCCGGCTATCCCGAGTTCCTATTGTTATCTATGTTTGTCTTTTGTCATTTTATTGTTTTTCTTTTGCAGTTCCCTGGTTGATTGTGACATTTGATTGTAATGTTCGGCTATTGTAAGTGTTTCCTGTTATCTTCCCTTCATTAATGTTAATTGTATTTCTGTCATTTTACATCAAGTATGGCACTAAAAGTGTAGTAAAATAGCATAGTTTTAGCCACCATGTACCTTTCGTTTCCATGCCATATAACGAAAATCTTATTTAAAACAAGAGGAAAACTTGAACAACTGAAAAATAACGCCAAAAAACTGAAACAGCAGCAAGGTGATCCGCTAAAAACAATTGGTATCATAATGTGCTCTGGAGTGCAGTTCTTCGCGTGGCATTTGTCACTATGAAAAGTCCATTATTAGTCGGAGTCGATGTGTTTAACGGTTCGGTTGTCACTTACTCAATTGATAAGATATTTAAAGAGAAACTTCGAAGTTGAAACTTTATTGCATTTCATTTCCACTTACATGTTTCATAATAAACAGATAACTTTGTTGCTTGTAAACCATGCTTGCGTGTAGGTTATTTCCCTTTGCTTATGTGTGCTAGTTTTATGCCCGTACAGCGTTCATACATAGGTTTTTCTCGTAAGTAACTTAAACATACAACACAAAAAAAGTCTATGACTTACAGTAAAATAAGATAATGTTAAACAGGGGGTCATTATATTTTAGGTGCAAAGTATTAAATGAAGCTTGACAAAGTTCATTTTAAAATGACGGTCTTCTTTTTTGACATCCTTGATATTACCTTTTTTTAGGTAAGATAAGTTATATACTTTCTTTGGCAACTGCTGATAAAATCATTTCAGCTGATTGATGAGTAGTGAAATGAACATTATAAGGCTGCCAACCCAAACAAAAAAAATAACGCAACAACTCACTACAACAACTCGTCTTCAAATCATGATTTGGTCATGAGTTGAAGGTGAGAAAATTTCACATGCAAATGAGCCAACAACTCGTTAATTTACATATGCAAATTTTACAATGGATCATCTTCAGATCGCTTTCAAATCGTTACCAACTCGTGTAACAACTCATAAACAACTCGTTTCCATGATTCCATCACAATTTATTGGGATGCAATGGATCGTTTTCAAATCGGTAATTAACAATGTGTACACATACAATAAAATGTATTTTATGTATGATTTAGTTACACAGACATGTGTAGATATAATGGAATAAAATAATATCTTGGTTACCTTTTACTCCAGTATTTAAACTTAGTTTTGTACATAAGTGAATACAAAAATACATATGTTCATCAACAGTGTCATATAAGTTAACTGGCTCACATTGTATGTGATGATTAAAATTAACAGACTCTGCATATTTTGGCATATCATGTAATACCAATTACTTAATACACATTGCTCTTAATTACAATCGTCTTAGAAGTGAAACATTCAGATATCTGAAACATAAACTCCATATATGAACACCATTAACTGCTGATGATAAAAGGCTTCATTTTATTCTGATATAAAGCAGTATTACAAAAATTTTAAAGATCTACCTACCTTACATACTGAATTTCACTAAAATCCATTCCACACATTACAAAAAACTTGTACAAAAGACTTAATATTTCATTTCATTTTACATACACATTAGGCCTCCTGAAAATTGTTTCATATGTTTGAAAATGCACAGGAAGTGACCTAAACTAAAGTTGACCAATAAATGAAAAGCTTTATTTGCAACAAATCGTTACCAAATCATGTTACTGTTACATCAAACTTTTATTACAAAAGAAATCGCTTTGAAATCATGTCTTTGTCTCCAACAAAGTCAACAGATCATGAACAAATAATTTTATCACATGAATGATGTTAACAAATCGCTTTGAACTCGTTTTCAGTTTTAAGTAAAGTTAATAACTCATCAACAAATCGTTCTATCACATGAAACAAGTTAACAAATCGTTTTCAACTCGCTTTCTCTTATAACCAAAGTTAAGAACTCATGAGCAAATCGTTGTTTTAAGTTTCTTAAACCTCAATAACTCGCCTTCAAATCATATGTGCCCAAGAAATCGTTAACAGATCATAGATGTCCTTTTACCTGGTACGAGTTGTTGAATGGATCATTTTCAAATCATGGTAATAACTCTTGAAATCATGATTTGAAAGAGAGTTGAAAGCGATTTGATCATGATTTATTGAAAAATATTTCTGTTTGGGACGTACATCTGTAAACATTACTTGACAATATAACATATGGTATAAGTTTCTATTAATCTCATTGGCTAATACGCTCACTTGATTTTAAGAATATTCAGAATATTTCAGTGTTGTTTCTAATTTTAGGTATATTGACGCCATGTTTCTATTTTTAAGTATATTGACGCTATGTTTCTATTTTGAGTTTTATTGAAGCTACATGTCTGGTTGGACTTTTCACTAAGAAAGGTCTTATGAAAAAATATTTTAATAAATGTTGCAAAACGCTTTACACATTAATAGGAGTTTCCGCCGGGGAAATAAAAGGGGCGTATTAAAATATTTTTACAAAGCAACCACTGAATTCGATGAAAAATATATTTAACAGTTGTCACATGTTTTTTTATTGCACACTAATACACGCTAATAAAAAGTCTTACTTGTTTGTTTGTTTTTTGTATTTGCAAATACAAGAGAAATGTAGTCATTTATTTATCCTACGAGCACTCGTGTAACCCATTCTAGATGATGGCAGATCCACACCCGCCTTCAAATAAAGGTTCTATTTCTAATTTAATTCCGATGTAATGACAACATTTTCTTCCACAAAAATGTCGAGATATACCATGAAACTACATATGTAATTAAAATGATGGACTTTTTACTCTGTCGATATGTTAAATATGGACCTTTTAGGAATATATTGACCTCGGACTTCGTCCTCGGTCAATATAAATTTAACAGGTCCATATATAATATAGTGACTTCGTAAAAAGTTCATAATTGATAAATATGCATCTGAATCAGTGGTTTTAGGTGCCATCAAATGTATTAATTGAACATAAGCAGCCTGTACGGTGGAGTTATTAACCACATTACCTATTTGGTCTTATTGATACTGTTTGTCATTTTTAGGGTTTTTGTGCTAGTTTTCGGAATATTGTAAGAAAAAATTATTAAAAAATTGAGATTTCTGGGCATTGTTACATCTCAATCGGAATTTCTAATCTGAGAAATATGCAAATGCACTTTCTGCCTTTTAAAGAGAATATATTGGTTTCACATCCAAATGAATGAAAGGGTACAATACATGCAGAATACACATTTGAAAAGCAGAAATGTAATTAAATTATGACGTTAAGGAAAACAATCTCAAGAAAATCATCGATGTTACATGTGGTTATGTAGATCAACAATACTGTTGGAACAAATCCTTTATTTCTACCAACCCCGAGGGAACCCCGGGATATAGAAATAGGACCTAGTATCTCCGGCTTGCGGGGTATGACCCCTCCAAAACGGGGCTGACCCTGAGGGAACCCCGGGATATAGAAATAGGACCCATTCCGTGGTTGTGCAGGATTAATAAATACACAACCCATCTTTCGGATGGGATGTAAACTCAGGTCCACGTGTTGGAAGAAATGCCACGCTTCCTGCACGTTAAAGAACTCTTGAAGCAAGCTCTTTTTTGAGTGGTCCGTAGGTGATCGCCTACAAGGCTAAATTCCCCGCCCTTTTCGATTTCACCCTACTTTTCCAGTGGCAGTCAGAATTTCCCGTCCCATGACCCTTTCCATACCCCAAAGTGATTATTTATTAACAAACTTGTTCTCGTTTTGATATAGCTGAAATATTGCTGAGTAGACGTTAAACAATATTCAGTCAATCATTTATTTTTACCAGTTTGACCTACAGTAGGGTGCAGACATAACCTCTCGCCAAGTTAACTTGAACCAGTCATAAAAGCTCTTCTAAGTTAATTTAGGACCATTTTCAAGTTAACTTAGACCAGTCATAGAGCAGTCATAAAAGCTACTCTAAGTTAACTTTAGAACTGTTCTAGAGCCCTGACTGCTCTGACCTGTTCTGGTCATAGAATCCTGGCTGCTTTGACCTGTTCTGGTCGTAGAGCCCTGACTGCTCTGACCTGTTCTGGTCATAGAGCCCTGACCGCTCTAACCAGTTAAAGAATCCTGACTGCTCTGACCTGTCATACAACCCTGACTGCTTTAATGTTAAAGCAAATTGGAAACGTTCAACATTCCCAAATTAGCGCTCATCGTGTGCACTCGTCGAGTAAAGCGTGTGCGTGTATCGTGAAATGTTCTCCTTTCATTGCGTGTATCGTGTATGCGTTTACTACTTTCATTCAAAATACTAATTTTATAGATATATTTGCCCGTATTCTTTGCCTAGAAATATTATTTATTTTCATGAAAATTTCGAACAAATAAATTATTTACTTCCACGACAAGTAGGATTAAAATATTTATTTGTTTTCTCTGGGACCAAGATTAAATTTTTTATTTACAAAATCGCCCAATTCCACCACTGAAAATCAACTGGTCGTCCCCTTATTTCTGTTTTTTGAAAGATAATATAGATATTTACAACTGCAACTTTTTCTGAAACGCGTCAATGGCTATAACTCAAAAACGGTTAGTCGCACAGTTTTCATGTAAATGTATCAAATGTAGATTTCAATGAGAGGAGTATTTTTCCAATATAGTGTTTTCAGAAATTTTTATCGTTTCCGCGATATTCCGAAAACAAAAATTTGAATGGCGGCCATTTTGAAAATGATGGACGAAAAAAAATTTTGACCCCAGATTTGTAATTTAGACCATAAAAGCTACCTGGAAACCAATTTTGGTTGAAATCCGATAAATTTGAAAAATTTGCATATTTAGGGGTCAGAAACGCATGACCGGGGTCGCGACCCCAATTTTTTTTTTTTTTTTGCATGACAAATCATCCTGAGGATGAGTCGAACATTTTCCCCATTCGGAATTTTGATATCTGTTACGGTTTCTGAGGAGAGTTGCACAGAAGATAAACAGCAATTGGGGAGATAGCCCCGTTACTAAAAATATATTTTGTTCGCAGGGTGAATTTTGAAGTCCAATTCCAGAACCGAAGTACCACTCTTAGTTTGGTTACGAGATGTCGCGTAGTTATTTGTACGCGGGGTTGCGGAAGAAAAAGAGTTTGATTTTGTCTATTTTGGTAAAGAAATGTGATGTAATCAAAAGAACTGAACATATTCTGTTTTTTCTCAATGGTTGCTAAGGAAAAAACCTTAAAAACAGGCTATGACCTTGACCTCTGACCTTGATGACCTTTGACCTTGTGCTCACATTGAATGTTTTTTTTACTGATTAATTTGATATGTTACTTGACTATACTATCTCTGACGGTTTAAAACTTATATGTAAAAAAACATTTTCCGAAATGCGTAAAGGGCAATAACTCTTAAGGGAGTCATCGGAGAGTTCTGGTCTAAATGAAACAAATGTAGCCCTTGATATGTTGAACGTTTTTTATGATTTACTTTTTAAGCTATCTATAATGGTTTCTGAGTTTATCCCCTAACAAGGTCAAAGGTCAAGGTCAAAGGTCACCGATGACCTTCAACCTGGTACTCAAATTAAAGCTCTCTTCGCACTGATCACTTTATATATAAATGTTTACTATATTATCTGTAAGCGTTTAAAAGTTATTCGCGAAAAACCGATTTACCGAAACCCGTCAAAGGCTATAACTCAAAACGGTTCACCGCAGAGTTTCGCGCCTATATTGAATAAAATTGAGATATCAATGAGAGGGGTATTTTTGTAATATAATGTTTTCAGAAATTTTTTATCGTTTCTGAGATATTCCGGTAACAAAATTTCAAATGGCCGCCATTTTGAAAATGGCGGACGAAAAAAATTTTTGACCCCAGATTTGTGATCAGGACCATGAAGGCTACCTGGAAACCAAATTTGGTGGAAATCCGATAACTTTGAGAAATTTGCATATTTAGGGGTCAAAAACGCGTAACCGGGGTCGCGACCCAAAAAATTTTTTTTGCATGACAAATCATCCTGCGGATGAATCAAACATTTTCCCCCATTCAGAATTTTGATATCGGTTACGGTTTACGAGGAGATCTGAACACAATATAAACTGTGATTCGGGAGATAACTCCGTTACTAAAAATAGAATTTGTTCGCAGGGTGAGTTTTGAGGTCCCACCCTGGAACCGAACTACCACTCTAAGTTTGGTTACGAGATGTCGCGTAGTTTTTTGTCATTGGGGTTACGGATGAAAAAGAATAATGATAAAAATACACCAATTTCCAATTTCTTTTTATGAATGAATTGCTTCGATTGACCTGGGGTCAATCGGAGTAAATTGCGTCACGTTACATTGTGACGTCCAAAAATCTATATTGTGACGTCAAAATTTTGCGGGAAAATTCACCAACTAGAAACTCGTCTATTAAAAAGTCAATTGTTCAGAAAACAATTGCAAGGTCTTTCACCAGTTTTCACCATAATTGCATGTTTGAGTTTGATTTTGTTGTCTATTTCAGTTCAAAATGTGGTTTAAACACAGTTCTGATCTTTATTAGTCTTTTCTCAACCGTTGCTAAGGACTTTTTCGAAAAATTAGCTTGTTGCTAAGGACAGGAAAGTCGCTTCCGGTTGGCAATGTCATTTATTTCCTCTTTACAACATTACAAAACTTTTTGCATATGGTTGCTAAGGACTTTTATGGCAAATAACGTTGTTGCTAAGGACCTTGACTTTTGACCTTGACCCCATTTTGTCGGCCGTATTGAGCTGAACATTTTACCTTCTTTTAGTTTCTTTGTATCTTTAATAGGTTTTGAGATATAGGCAAAAAACTCTAAAATTGGATCTCGAAAAATGGTTTTTGGGCCATAGGTCCAAAATGAATGGTCCAATTATTTTGGACCCCAGTGTCAAATGTAGACCC
>MJUU01057276.1:0-20954 GCA_002080025.1 Modiolus philippinarum | reverse complement strand
AATAGTGATTGTACAGATTGCCATATCAGTGAATGACCACAGTGATTGTACAGATTGCTATGTCAGTGAAAGACCACAGTAATTGAACAGATTGTCATATCAATGAAAGACAAAAGTGATTGAACAGATGACCATATCAATGAAAGACTACAGTGATTGAACAGATTGCTATATCAATAAAAGACTACAGTGAATGAACAGATTACCACATCAGTGAAAGACAAAAGTGATTGAACAGATAAATACATCAATAAAAGACTACAGTGATTGTACATATTGCCATATCAATGAAAGACTAGTGATTGAACAGATTACCATATCAATGAAGGACTACAGTAAATCAACAGATTGCCATAAAACAGCTTGCCATATCATTGAAAGACTATAGTGATTGTATAGATTGCCATATCAATGAAAGACTACGGTGATTGAAGAGATTGCCATATCAATGAAAAACTACAGTGATTGAACAGACTGCCATATCAATGAAAGACTACGGTTATTGAACAGATTGCCATATCAATGAAAGACTATAGTGATTGAATAGATTGCCATATCAATCAAAGACTACGGTGATTGAAGAGATTGCCATATCAATGAAAAACTACAGCGATTGGACAGACTGCCATATCAGTGAAAGACTACAGTGATTGTAAAGATTGCCATATCAATGAAAGACTACAGTGATTGAACAGATTGTCATATCAATGAAAAACTACAGTGATTGAACAGATAACCATATCATTGAAAGAGGACAGTGATTGAAGAGACTGCCATATCAATGAAAAACTACAGTTATTGAACAGATTGTCTTATCAATGAAAGAAAACAGTGATTAAATAGATTGCCATATCAATGAAAGACTACAGTGATTGAAGATATTGCAATATCAATGAAAGACTACAGAGATTGAACAGATTGCCATGCCAATCAAAGAGTACAGTGATTGAACAGATTGCCATGCCAATGAAAGACTACAGTGGCTGAAGAGATTGCCATGTCAATGAAAGACTACAGTAATTGAACAGATTGTTATATCAATGATGGACTACAGTAATTGAACATATTGCCATATCAATGAAAGTTTACAGTGATTGAACAGATTGCCATATCAATGAAAGACTACAGTGATTCAACAGATTGCAATATCAATGAAATATTAACAGTAATTGAACAGATAACCATATTATTGAAAGAAAAAAGCAATTGAACAGATTGTCATATCAATGAAAGACTACAGTGATTGAACATATTGCTATAACAATGAAAGACTAAAGTGAATGAAGAGACTGCCATATCAATGAAAGACTACAGTGATTGCACAGATTGCCATATCAATGAAAGACTACGGTGATTGCACAGATTGCCATATCATTGAAAGACTATACTGATTGAACAGATTGCCATATCAATGAAAGACTACAGTGATTGCACAGATTGCCATATCATTGAAAGACTATAGTGGTTGAACAGATTGTAATATCAATGAAAGACTGCAGTAATTGAACAGATTGCCATATCAATGAACGACTACAGTGATTGAACATATTGCAATATCAATTAAAGACTACAGTGATTGCAAAGATTACCACATCAATGGAAGACTTCAGTGATTGAACATGTTGCCATATCAATTAAAGACTACAGTGATTGCAAAGATTACCATATCAATGAAAGACTACAGTGAATGAACAGATTGCCATATCAATGAAAGATTACAGTGATTGAATATATTGCCATATTAATGAATTCTACAGTGATTGCACAGATTGCCATATCAATGAAAGATTACAGTGATTGAACAGATTACCATATCAATAAAATACTACAGTGATTGAACGGATAACCATATCAATAAAAGACTACAGTGATAGAACAGATTACCATATCAATGAAAGACTTGAGTGATTGTACAGATTACCATATTAATGACAGACTACAGTGATTGAACAGATTGCCATATCAATGAAAGACTACAGTGATTCAACAGATTGAAATATAAATGAAAGACTACAGTGATTGTTCAGATTGTCATATCAATATAAGACTACAGTGATTGAACCGATCGCCATTTCAATTAAAGACTTCAGTGATTGAGGAGATCGCCATATCAATAAAAGACTACGGTGATTGAACAGATTGCAATTTCAATGAAAGACTACATTAATTGAATGCATGCAATATAAATGAAAAACTACAGGGATTTAACAGATTGCCATATCAATGAAAGACTACAGTGATTGAACAGATTGTGATATCAAGGAAAGACTACAGTGATTGAACAGATTGTCATATCAATTAAAGACTTCAGTGATTGAGGAGATCGCCATATCAATAAAAGACTAAGGTGATTGAACAGATTGCCATATCAATGAAAGACTACAGTAATTGAATGGATTTCAATATAAATGAAAAACTACAGTGATTTAAGAGATTGTCATATCAATGAAAGACTACAGTGAATGAACAGATTGCCATATCAATGAAAGACTACAGTAATTGAACAGATTGCCATATCAATGAAAGACTACAGTGATTTAACAGATTGTCATATCAATGAAAGACTACAGTAATTGAACTAATTGCCATATCAATGAAAGACTACAGTGATTGTACAGATTGCCATATCAATAAAAAACTAACAGTGATTGAACATATTACCATATCAATGAAAGTCTACAGTGATTGAACAGATTACTAGATCAATGAGAGACTATAGTGATTGAACAGATTGACATATCAATGAAAGACTACAGTAACTGAACAGATTGCCACATCAATGAAAGACTACAGTAATTGAACAGGTTGCCATATCAATGAAAGACTATAGTGATTGAACAGATTGCCACATCAATGAAAGACTACAGTTATTGAACATATTGCCATATCAATGAAAGACTACAGTAATTGAACAGATTGCCATATCAATGAAAGACCACAGTGATTGAACAGATTGCAATATCAAAATATTATTAAATAAATCAACTGTCCATATTACTAACCAACACTCCATTGATACGACTTTTTTCACAACAAATATTTATTACGGACCAGGAGTAAGAAAATGAACCTTTGTACAATGGTCACATGATCTGACGCAGAGGAGATTAGCTGTGTTGGTGGAGCAAAACTCCTTAACAATCATAAGTATTGTACAGCTAACATCTTGCGCAGAGGAGATTAGCTGTATTCGTGGAACAAAATTCCTTGACAGTCATAAGTTTTTTTTAACAACAGATAAATAACTTTATTGCACAACTGCTGTGTAACAAATTACTTAGCTTACAGCTTGAACTAAGTATCCCTGCTATAGTTAGTTTCTGGATATCCAGGGAGAATATCAAGTAAATATAAATATATTACTTATTGTTAGAATACATATATTGCTAATATAATTAAATAATATCATATGAGTATTACAATTAAATGACATATTGTTACTATAATCAAATAATATTATAGTTATATAATAACACATGATTATATATTTTTTGAAAAAATTTCCTTTTATTATATAATCCGGATATTAAGCGGTGCGAATCCCGTACCGATTTTGTTGTTGACAGTATGTGTACTGCCTTGTTACAGGTAGGCCTACACGTGGTTTCTAAATGTGTTTGTATCTTATTAATGGTAAGTTTAGTTATAACATTCGCACGGAAGTGTTTTGTGAGGAGCAGTATACGTGAATACTGTGCTCAAATATTGTGAGACTTTCGGCCGGAGGCGGAACACACACTCATTAACAAGTACTTTTTGCGGGTTTGCTACCTCAGTGTAGTAATTTAAGAACTATGTATCGAAAAATTTCTCTAGTGCAAGCAACATGTGATTATTTCTTTATTCCTAAAATCATTTGTTCTCATAATATCAGTTATCTCATTTTTGAAAACTCTGGTGATTTCTACTCTTTTTTCTTTTTTGTAGACAAAAAGTATGTTTTATATATAGAGATGATAATAATAGTTAATAAGTAATTTAGTTCGTAATAGCTTTCATCGAATATTTTATATCCAAACACGAAGTTTTCAAATTTAATTATATGGCTGTCAATCCTCAGACAAGATTTTCTATTAAAGCCCAAAATCCTTTATTATAAGTACATGACATGAAAAGATAATAATAATCTTCTTTCTGTCCACAATGGTTGCACAAGTTATTTGATGTGATTTTCCATTTAAACAGCAAGTCTTTACAGGATAGTATAAAGTGGAGTAGTTTCCACTTAAACATTTTGAATTTGTTGACATCCATGTGATAAAAAACAAAGAGAAGTGTGTTTGGAAATTTATCGATCAAATTTTGATTAAAGTATTTTTCCCAAAGTAAAAGTCCTAGTGGTTTTTCATGTTTATAAGGAGTTAATAAAATTAAATATACTTCTTTGTTACTGAATTCATATGAAATTTCATTTTTAAATAATATTCGAAGAGTATTAGATGGTCTTTTATATACATTGGTTTTAAATGAAGATTCTTCCTTCAAAATATTTTGCCAATGTCTAGGTATGGCTTTCTTAATTAGATAAAACTAATCCAGTTTTGCTTATTTTTAAATTTTGATAATACTACTGTTTCTGATATATGACCATGTTCATCGATGATATCTTTTATATAAATTATATTATCTGCAATCCAGTTTAGGTTCAGTAAACTTTTTCTATTTGAAGTAATAAAGTGATTTCCCCAGATAATTTGTTTTCTTATATCAAGGAAATTTAGGGGCATGTTTGTTTGACCTCCCTTAACTGTGACCCAGTTTTTGATCAAATCTTGATAAAAACCTGGTATTGTCTCCAAGATTTTTTTATTTAGTAAATTAATGTTATTCAAGTTCATACTGAATAATAAAAGGCTATTTCCAAATTTATTTAGATAAAACTTTGGAATTATAGTCCAGTTGTCAGAAATACTTTTTTGAGACGTAAAACCCAGCGAATTTTAAGAGCACTAATATATGCATCAATGTCTGTCATACGTAACCCCCTTCCTGATAGTCCTTCGATAATGTAGTCCTTTTAATTCGATCCTTTTTCCCATTCCAAATAAAGTTCTAAAACCTAACGATTAACTCCCTCCATCGTAGTTTAGTCCTTAGCTATATTTGATACTACTGATTATTCGGATTTAGTTTGGTTTCATGCATTTTAAACATTTTTTGAAATTATGGATTTCCTTTGATAGGGTTCTAGTGCTGCTGATGAGGAATTAATTTCCGAAATGGCCATACAGCTCATTAAAATTATTGCAGTTGGAATTAACATATGTGTTATGGTCTCATGTTCATTTACTCCATATCCTTTCGTAAAATATATTAGAGTTTTAAATCTTTGAAGAAATTCTTTACTTATGGCCATATTGCTTGCAATGTAAGTAATATTAGGAATAAGATTTTACTACAGTTATTTTGCCCAAAAGTGTTAAGTTTCTTTTACTCCAGTCAGATAAAATTTTTTCACACTTTTTGACTTGTTTTTCAATTGTTAGTTTTTGACATTCACTTTTATTGTGACCAACTTTTGACTTGTTCTTTTGTACAATTTATATTCTCATATTTATCTTTGGTATGTTTTAATCGACCAAGCCTTCTGTTTTGTTACGATTCAATTTGAGTCCTGATAAACTTCCAAAAGTTTCAATTTAATTCATAGCTAAACTGAGGTCTCTTCGAGATTTTAGAAACAATGTTGTGTCATCAGCTAGCTGACATATTTTAAGAGAGCAATTTTTACCATCTAGTTTAATTTCTATACCTTTTAAATGATTATTTTCCCTTAGCTTAATAGCCATTATTTCTACAGCAAGAACGAAAATTAGAGGAGAAGCCGGACAACCTTGTTTTATCCCACGTAGGATATTGAATTTTTCAGAAATCCAACCATTATTAAGAATACAGCCTTTAATATTTGTATACATAATTTTGACCCACCTGATAAAGTTAGTTTTAAAACCATTTTTTTTTTAATGTTTCCAACATAAAGCTCCATTCTAAGGAATCAAAGGCTTTTGTAAAGTCTAGAAAAAGGATTGCTCCGTCAACTTTAAATTTTTCTGAAAAATCAATGATATCTTGGATTTGTCTTATATTAAACCCAATATATCTTCCTTTTATATACCCTTTTTGATCACTGTGGGTAATGTTTGTAAGAACAGGCTTTAGGCGTTGTGCCAATACATAAGCTAATAATTTGGCATCATAATTTAATAGGGTGATAGGTCTATAATTGTCTAAAGAAAGAGGATCCCCTTTTTTATATATAAGTGAAATTGCACCTACTTTTTGAGAGTTGGTTAGCTCCCCTTTTTCATAACAGAAATTAAAAACGAGAGTAATCAAATCTTAATTTCATCCCAAAATGTTCTATAGAACTCTACATTAAGCCCGTCTAACCCTGGTGCTTTGTTTAATTTCATCTTGAATATTGCAATTTAGCATTCTTCTACTGTTAATAGACCCTCACAAGATTCACTTTCTTTTTCTGACAATTTTTTATGTTCCTTTATTCCATCAATATATTTATGAATATCATCAGGATTTGGATTAAAAGACGTGTATAGTGTTTTGTAGTATTTTACCTCAAGATTTAAAATTTCATTTTGGTCATAAGTTATTTTTCTATTATCATCATAAAGCTGGGTAATAGTCTTTTTACTTTGTCTGGTTTTCTCTAAGCCTAGGAAATAAGACGAGTTTTTTTTCTCCTTCTTGAATCCATTTTACCCTAGCTCTTATTTGGTTACATTTTATTTTTTCGTCATATAAATTACTCAATTTTTTTTCAACATTCTCAATTTTTTTAATGAGATTTTCATTCTTATCATTTTCACAACTTTGGACTGTGAAGTTTTTCAGTTCGTTTTCTAATACACTAATAGGTGATTTGCCAATTACCGACTTTGGTTCCGTTCTTTAAAATTTTGACTCAATCAACGTCACGTGACACCGGACAGGTTGTCACATTTACCGAAGAAACCTTTATAAATCAGCATTCTGGTATATGAAATCTATTGGAATATAAAGCAAATCAAACAGGCACATAAAAGGTCATATTATTTTGATAAAGTTCACCAAAGTCGAAGTTTGGAATCCTTACAGGTCAAGAGAAAATAATTTTTACATTTTGGTTAGTTTACGTTGGAAACTAACCGTGTTTGTCCGGTCTAGAGTTGCTTCCCTTTGTCCAAGTTTGTAAAACGCGAGATCAAATTCGGGAATTCCGTTTGAATTGGCAAATGGTCTATTTGATCTTCACGTATTGTTGCTTTGTATTTGCAATATTGTATAGTACTATCACGTCACTCGATTTAAAAATTATCCCAGGAAATATCAACTTCTTTTGATGTTTGAATTTTAAACTTATATTTTTACAATCATCATTTTGTAGCACACTGCTAGTAAGTTTCCAGTAGCCTCTGCCCTTTGCTTTTCTATTCATATTAATTTTCAGTGACACGCCGTTATGATCTGTATATTGTAAAACGACAGGTCTTATGTCACATGAAACACAATTTTAATGATTTCAGAACAAGTCAGAAAGTAATCGATCCTTGTGGCTTCCCTTTTATCTTTTCTATTCCATGTAAATTGGATTTTTTCACGATTTTTCATCCGCCAAATATCGTTCAGTTTCATTGATTTAATTAATGTCTTTAAACTATTTACTGGTTTATCAAATCTATTCCCTAAATTTTTTGATTTTGAATCAATTTTTGATAAAATATCATTAAAAACTCCCCCAATTAATATTTGACCAAGACTGTGATTGTCTGCAAACATTTTAACAGACTTGAAAAAAACTATTTCTCTCTCTAGCTTTGTTTGGCGCGTATATGTTTATAATAGTAAAAATATCATCTTCGATTTCAATGTTTAATAAAAGCAATCTTCCCTCATTATCTGTGTGAAAGTCAATAATTTTGTGATCAAATGTATCCCTTATCGAAATAGCTACCCCTTTTGAATTACTTTGACCATTTTTTTATGATTAACAGTCATAAGTATTATACAATTAACATCTTGCGAATCTTTACATTTGTCTACAATGAAATTGTTCCGCATCGAGTTAAATCCTTCTGCGTTGTTCGGCGATTAAAACATTTTTATCGAAAATCTTTACGGTCAATTAGTTAAACTATAATTGTTGCCTGGCTATGAGGACAATAGCAAGTTCATAGTTCCATGAGATACAACTAAAAGTACGAAGCTGAAAAGGTATATCAGTAGTCTCTTTAATTTCAAGCTCATAGGGATAGTGTAAATATTCCTTGAATTTATGATTATTAAGTATGCACATCGTTTATGTAGCGGAAGTTGAAATTAAAGAACTGAGTAAACTGCTTTTGTTTTTTTCTGTGTTAGAACGTGTAAAAAGTGGGCTCATACGAGAAAGAAAGAGATAAGCTTGAAAGTGGCGAGCAGTAAGTTCAGATGAGAATTCCGATTGTCTGTTGAAAAACGCGGCCTCCCAATTCGACAAAAAAATTTTTATAAAAAATTCTAACATCTTGATTATGTCATTCTCCGTTTAATTTGTGTTCGACTTAGTGAGGTTTTAAATAAATAAGTGCATTCTCTCTTTTTAGTCCAGAAACATTGATGTAGCAAATCAGAAATTACTGTTTTTAATTTACTGTGTGACACGGTAGTAAAAAGAGTAGGAAAATCAAAAGTTTATATGCTATGACAAAAGGGATAAATGGAGTATAGATGTTCAAGGCGATCTTTAGAATTGTTTTAGAATCCACATCTTATTCACGCAACCGAGGATTAAGTTTCAATTATAGACATATCTATTCGTTTTTATTATATACTTCTGAACGCTATCGCTAAGTTCATTATTTCCATATAATATATATTTCTAATAATTAAGGGCAAACAAAGGTCAGAAATGTCGTCAATCAATCTGAGTCTTTGTTCTTTGTAATGTTCGCATTTAAGCTGATTCGATGTAGTTCTCACATCGACAATGACACGAATCTTTTCTGTGTCGTGCTCATTTTATGTCTTTGTTTCTTTGTTTTTCTGATGTTGCCATTGTCCTTGGATTACTGTAAACCGGGAAAATATCGCGCCATCTTTATTTCGTGGTAGATTGACATGATTTTAGTTCGCGCAGTTTTTAATTCGCGCTGCCAAATTGTTGACCATTGACTTCAATAATAGACAAGTATATTCGCGCTGTTTTATTTTCGTGCTTCCATTCCAAACGCGAAAATCGCGAAAATAAATCTACCGCGAAAATTTCCCGGTTTATAGTATTAGTTTCAGAATGACGGTTCGGTTCTCACTTACTTAACGATTTTAACTACATGTTTAGCTTTAGTCAGATCCAGTGTACCAGACGAAGGAGCCACATGGAGAACAAAGTTAACAAATCTTGTTTGGTATGCTTACAAGTTCGTTATTTGTTGTTGAGATGAAAGCCTACAGTGATTGAAGAGATTGCCATATCAAAATATTTTATAATAAATTAACATAGCAATGAAACGATATGGAATATATTCAATGAGACAGATTCTCTAAAAATGCATGGAAAAAACAAGGAATGGAACAAAGCTTTTATTGTTGTCTCATCTTGAAGTCACCATGAGGCCTTCAACAATGAGCTATGCTCATACCTCATAGTAAGTTCAAGACGGCCCCTAACACCGGTTTCAAGGAGTATGAGCGTCAGATTTCAGAAGCGTTCGATATCCCCGGGTTTTATCCATTCAAACATGGTTAAATTTTTGGGCACATGTATCATATTTTTTTGGTCATAGGTCACTTTAAAATGAATAGAATAGATCACGTGTTAAATTTTAGCAACTTCCAATTGTATTTTTTTATATATATTATCAGGCATATAAACAGCTAATGGAAATGAAAGGAAAACTCTAGAGAGAACTGTTTCCCTCCAAAATGTTGACTTCTTATATCTCAAAAATTTTTACATGGATTTTCAACATTTTTTGCTCATGTTGTAATATTAAAAATTATATTCAGCACAAAATGTCAGCCTGTAATTCCAATTACAAAATTTCTGACACATATACTCCCTGAAGCGGGATTCATTGCTAGATGTCGAGTCCATATAACTAAACAACACTTCATAGATACAACATTTATTTCCAACAAATATTTATTATGGACCAGCTGTAAGAAGATGGACCTTTGTACAATGGTCACATGATCTGGCACAGAGGAGATTAGCTGTATTGGTGGAGCAAAACTCCTTGACAGTCATAAGTATTGTACAGTTAACATCTGGCGAATCCTTACATTTGTCTGGAAATATAAAGAAAATACAATGTACTTTGATGTTTACATGTAAACAATTATATAAGATATTAATTACAATATATCCATAAAATTGAGTCCAACTGTTGTTGTGTTTTGTTTTTCCGTTCATTTCTACAGTGCAACTCTATTGTTCACGTTCAGACATAATTACAGTTATTACAACCCTACAACCAGACTTCACGAGCCTACAATAAAATAATAAGATAAAGGCAGAGAAGATTTATGCATATACGTATTTTATAGATGGGGGTGAATGATCGAGTTATCTCAGTTAAGTAGATCTCATATTGTCATCGGTGACAATAAAGGATTTCTAGTCACTGAAGAACTAGACGTCACAACATCTCGACAATATCGTAGTCAAGTAAACAATTGTAATTGCGTACTGAAATAAAAAAAAAAATAATCAGCATCTAAATTGGTTTTTAGTAGAAAATCTATATAATAAAAAGCATGAATATAAATATAAATATGACTCGTGTCGGTCAACGCAGTGACGTAAACTCGTTGTGGAACTTGTTCCGCAACGAGTTTAATCCTTCTACGTTGTTCGGCACTCATGACATTTTTATTGCAATTCACTACGGTCAGTTAGTTATACTATAATTATCGCCTGGCTATGAGGACAATAGCAAGTTTATAGTTCCACGAGACACAACTATTTTTCGACACGAAGGGGAAATAGTTAATATCGAGAGGAATCATGGGCAAAAACTTGCTTATTATCAAATGCCCAGTAAATAAGTGTTTTACGGTACCGAAATTGAGGTATCATTGAGACGTCACCTGTCTTATTTCGAGGATAAACTACTTGATCGATGACGTAAAAACGGCCCCTTCAATATTAAAAAAATATATAATTCTGAAATTAAAATCGTCCCTTTTGTCGTAAATTTAAGTGTTAAGATGACCGTTTTCATCAAATTCGAGATACAAGTACTTTATTGAACTTTGCCATGTTTTGGTGATTTAGTACATAGTTTGTCTATATAGTAACATGTGTTAAGCAGAGGCACCATATGTATCTTACAGACATAAATATCATTCCTTAGAAATCACTATTTGATTCAGCCCTGGGGAGGGCATCCTCTAGTTTCTTTTTAAAATTCATATTCATAAAAACTATACTTTTTCATTTCGTCCTTTTTTCAACAATTCCTGTTTTGAAACAATGCATTGGATATTTCTTTTTTTTATACTTCTTTAATTTGACCCCTTTCATACCATAATAATTTAGAAGTCAATTTATGTTCAATTCCTTTGTATTGTGATCTGGATTTAATCTCAACAATCAGCTCCATTCGTTACTTTCCAATGAAATATTTCGAAAATCATTTACAAATTTCATAATCAAACCTCACTATCCGGTTGTATATTATTTAGTCCATTAGCTAGAATAGCCCCCTTGCACTTCCCCACTTTCACACCCCCTTTTTAAAATTGGCTTAAATTCCCTCTTCTAAATTAAACATGTTAACACGAGCAAAACTGGCGAGCTGTTGGAATATGGCCCATCTCCAGACTAATCAACCAAATATGATAGACAATTGTATATGTTGTACAACGAGACAAAACTTTTACGATTTCTATATATTTCGACATTTTTGAGTCAAAAAATTGTGATTGATCAATGTTTCTGTTTTTTTATTTGCATTTATGACGAAAAATGAAAAAAATCAATTGCAATAATTTTGTAGCTATAAAAATTAAACATATAATGAACAGTTTGTATGTACTTTTGAACATGATATTGCTCTGTGTCAAACTTATTCTATACACGGGAAGACCAATTTAAGTTTTTTTGTAATACTTAAGAGATAAATTTCTTTAAAATTACATTTTAAATGATAGAATATTTACTGAAAATTAAACATTTCAAATCTACTTAACAGTCTTCTTCGTGTCAACTATAGTGAAGTTCGCAATAAACATTATCTTTTTATCATTTAGAGCATGGATATTTCAAAATTGTCTCTTTATTTTTGCGGTGAGAAGTGCTAATTTTGACATTTGTGAACCTACAATAAATCTGAAACGAATTTGTTTTTACACAATTTGTTGCTTTCATATTATATTTAAAACTAAATATCAGAATATTTTACCACTGGTTGTAGCTGTATAAAATGTTGATTTCGTCGTTGAAATTGCAGCTGAAGTTGAAGTAGGTTTTGATTCGACAGTAGCTGGATTATGTGTAATCATTGGTACTACAGTCGTATGTAAAAACTGCTCAATTTGGTCTGGTCTGTAGTTTAAATTACATGGCATGGTATTATTTGATATACAGCAGTAATGACACAGTAGTATCTGGTTTGTTGTATGAGAAGACAACCCTGTAGTGTTTCCAGTCAGACAAGCATTAACCTTTCTAGATTGAAGCCATTTGCCTGCACATTCGATTTTCTGTGCACATCTGAAACACAAATAGGTCTTTTTCAAAGAAAAACTAGACTGTCAGAAACTACAATGATCCCAACACCTCCTGTTTAACAAAGAAAGAGTTTTTAATATACACAAAATATGTTGGTGAAAGTATAAGTTTCAATCTAAACAAATTCTAAGAATGAGTGGTCTTTATGACTTTAAGGGAAATCAACCAAAACCTTGAATCAAACATTTTTGTAGTCTAATCAAAGAAAATATCTCTTCAAATCAAAACAAAGTCCCCCAGTGTGAATGCTTGGCAGAATTTCAAGTATTTCAGGAAATTTACCAAATTTAGACTCAATATTTGTTCTAATTGAATCACATTCTAAAACTTTGGTTTCAATATAGAATTAAGAAATATTTAAGTGATTCTGAAGGCTTTTAAGGACATAACCAAAATTGGAATCAAATATATTTTAAATCCAAGCAGTGGAAATGTGTAGTTCTAACAGATACAATTTCTAAAATTACGGTTGCTGTGTAGAAGTAAAAAAAGTAAGTATTCTCTTTGAGACTTTTCTGTAATTCACCATAATTGAAATAAAATATTTTTGAAATCAGATTAGAAAAATGTTTGCTCTAATTAAAACAAGGTCTAAAGCTATTATTTCCATGAAGAATTCCGAAAAATAAGTGGTCTTCGAGACTTACAGGAAAATGTACCAATACTGGAACAAATAATTGTTCTAATCAAAATAAAATCTAAAATAATTTGAATTGAAAATTAAAATAAATTGAAATAAATCTTGCGAATTCTAAGTATTTAGAATTCAGAATTTGTTGATTACCAAACATTTGCCAAAATTTAGGATTATATGCTTCATAAATATGCGATCATAAGAGTCATTGGCATTTTTAAGAAATTTCCTTAAATTGGAACCGGGAACGAAATTTGGAAGCTGTTGCGCATCTACAAACTGTAGGCAACAATTTTGCAACAAAATAAAATCTCTAAAGCCAAAAGAGTATGAGGAGTTCTTGTTGCAAGACAACGTGACTGATGGATTGACTGAATAGGAAAAAGATAATTCGACAGTGCAGCGATAACAAATGCCCATTTTTTGAGTACTGCCAACGCACAAAAAAACTTTTTCGACAGAGCAACTTGATGATAAATACTCACATGTTAAAATCAGTAAATTTTTAATCAACAAAGAATGAGATTGAATTTAATGGAAAGTATGATATGCACATTCCAATTTTTGTCGCCTAGAATTGAATAAAAACGCGCGAATTAGTACAAGATAACTGATGATTTGCAAAATATAATCTCTTGACCACATAACAAACAATATAATCTGTGATCGAAATTGTTGATCAAATATTCAATTCCCTAAAATTTATGCAATGGTGTTTGTTGACAAAATACCTCAAATTCTTATCTAGCCTGTAAAATAATGTATCAAAGTGGTATTGATTCAAGTTATGTATCATTTCCTTCTAAGAAGAAACATGGGCTTTGTCAGTGCTAAGAAATCGAAAAATATACGACACTTTACAACGATCCACTATGAGGCTATTTTGTCATGGAGTGTTTACAAGTATATTTTTCTTCTACTTTCAAGTGCATCAAGGGGCATAATTCTACAAAGCTATGAAAAATACTTATTATTAAAATTTGCCTTGATGTTATAATAGTCATCAGATCTTCTTTAAACGCAACAGCGAATACGTTTTTTTCTTTTTTATGTTAAATAACAATGATAACAGGAAAATGCCTGCAATAGATGAACTGCACAAGAAAAAAACAAATAAAAGACAAAAAACAAACGTAAACTACGACAGGAACTCGGAACAGTCGGACTCGGTACCGGTACTAGCAAAAGCCAGGTAGGCTGTAACTTTCATCTAATTTCAAACAACAACATTTTCATACAAACAACGGTACACCGCTGGATCTGCAAAATATTCCACAAAACCTCTTTCTAAGCGTTTAACCTCCATCTTGACAGCCGTAAAAGAGGGCCTTCAAAAATACTGTGATATTAGCTTTTCAAGAAGTTGGATAACTCTAAAGATCTGTTTGACATCCTAAAATAAAGATCATTATCGCATTGTAACAGCATTAAAACTTTTGACTTCTCCACACTTTATACTACCATTCCTCGTGAACTAATGAAATCTCGACTGAAAGATATAATCCAAAGATGTTTTCCCGTAAGAACGGCGAACAAAGATATTGTCATAGGCAGAGAAGAAGCATACTTTGTGAAATACGACTCAGAATCACAGAAAAAATACACTAAGGAAGAAGTGATTAAAATGGTAGAGTTTTTTATTGACAATATATTTTTCGAGTTTAGAGGATTTGTTTTTCAACAGACCATCGGAATTCCAGTAGGCACAAACTGTGCACCTCTTTAAGCTGATCTGTTTCTCCACTCTTATGAGGCACAATTCATGGCAGGGCTTCTTCAAAATCAAGACAAAAACTAGCCCAATCCTTTAATTTCAGCTTCCATTATATAGATAGTATTTTATCACTAAACAAACATCGCTTTGGTGATTTTTTTTTCATCTTATTTATCTAAAAGAGCTTGAAATTAAGGATAGTTTATAATAATTTTATTTCCTCATAAACAAAAAGGATAAGACAAAAGTTTTTCCAACTTATGAAGTCTTCTCCTTATATAATAACAATATTGATTTTTATATAAATATAGAAATGGTGAATAAAAGGATATGGAGTAAATGCACATGAGACAAAGTCTCTACAAATACATGGTAAAAACAAGCAAAGGAACAACGCTTTTATTGTTGTTCTTCATCTTGAAGTCACCATGAGGCCTTCAACAATGAGCTTTGCTCATACCTCATAGTAAGTTCAAGACGGCCCCTAGCACCGGTTTAAGCGGAATTCTTTGCTAATTGTCGAGCAACGCTACATCCAAATCTTTCTTGATCATGGGTACGGGATTGTCAACAAACATCAATGAAAGAAAGCATGCACAGATACATTTGTTTGAAGTAAGACTTAAAAAAGAGAAAAGAAAGTATTACATAGTACAGTCAAAATCGTAAAAGATCAAAACTTGTCTATAAACAGTTTTATGAGTGAATGGATTGATTCAGATGTCTCTTGATTACAGTATACTATACAATGAGGAATCTCTTTGATGACTTTATAAATTTATACACCTGTCTGAAGATACCACAATTCTCATCATAGCTTAATTGAGAACTAACACATGTTACTAGCAGTAAATTAATAGGAACATTAAGTTTTCTTAAATATAATAACAATTCGTTACGAGAATTATCATACAGTTTGCATTGAAAGAAAAAAATGATGTGCATCCTCACAAGGAGCACCACTTGCACAAGATGCATTAGCAATAATATTGACTCTATACAAATCATAATTTAAGAATGAAGCATGACATCGAATCTGAGTTAAAATCACATTTAATTTTCTAGGACCATAAGAGTAATATTTCGGAGGGATAGTGTCTCGAGTATTGAATTTCATTTTTAAGGCTGTACGGAATTTAGCAATGTTATCTAAATTTCGGAGAGATAGATCAAGTTTATTCCACTCTCTAACAGTAGACGGAACGAATGACGATTCAGTCAGAGAAAGTCGTCAAAATGGGATTATTAAATCATTTCTATTTCTTAAAGGATAAACGGTTGTACTTTGTATAGTAGGAGGGATAAGATTAGATAGATAGCTTGGAGCTCTGTTATTGAAAATATTGTAAAATAAACACAATTTCCTTTGCTTGCGTCTACTAATCAGACTTTCCCAACCAGTTTCTAAATACAGATATTCAGTTTTTGTAAATATTGGTAATCCAGTAACAATTCTAAAAGCCTCTAACTGAAGTTTTTCTATTCTATCTGAATTTAAAATTCCACAATTATCCCATACTTCACAGGCATATTCGAAAAGAGGACGTATATAAGTAAGATATATTTTCTCAAGATTTTACCTACCAAGGCTATATTTAAGTTTTCTTCACATCCCTAAGTGCTGAGAAATAGTTCTAGCTATATTTTCAATATGAACATTCCACTTCCCATCACTCGAAAAGGTAACTCCTAGATGTTTATGACTAGATGATAAAGATATTGATTGGTTATTAAATCTAAAATCAAATAAACCCGTTTCGTCTAAATTAGAAAACATCATTATATCCGTTTTATCTGTATTAAACGACATTTTTTTTCCCTTCAGAAATTATATGGCCGTCACCATGACATCATTGACAGATATGACGTGTCTGTGTCCCAAATGAAAACGGACATTTTCAGCTAGATTTCACGTCTTCACGGATTTGACATAATCGGATTTGACTCAACCCTGGATTGACTCACTGATAGTGTGACGGGTTCCGCTAGCGGAGCAGGACATGCTTACCCTTCCGGAGCACCTGATGTCACTCCCGGTTTTCATTGGAGTTCACACTATGAGTGACTTAGTTCTTAATGTTATCTTTTCATTTCCGCGCATTGTAGCTGTCTCACGTCCTTGTTTTGTCTTTGTTTTTATCTGTTACCGTTTTTGCCATGTCTTTGGACTTCGATTTTTGTAGTCATCGCTTCCCTTGTTCCTTCGGTATTCTACTGCCGTTGTTTCCATTTCTCTGAGCATTGATTTAATTTGACTAAATCTTGATTTATTACTAAATTTATTTCGTTAACATCTGAACTTGAATAACCTAAGGATGTATCATCAGCAAACAATCGACTAAGAGATGTAAGACTTTCTCCAATATCATTAATATAGATTAAAAATAAAAGAGGCGTAAAACTGATCCTTGTGGCACTCCAGCTGATACAGAATAAAAGGATGAGAAAGAATTTTTTATTACAACTCTTTGTTTTCCATCATGTAAATAATCCTGAAACCAACCAAGTAAATTATCAGCTATTTCAAATTTTTCCATTTTATGTATTAACCCTTTATGCCAAACCTTATCGAAAGCTTTTGAAAAATCACAAAATACAAAACAACTGAATTTTTTTTTCTCTAGCGAGTTTAAAATAGAGTTGTACAGTTCAATAATTTGGTGCACAGTAGAGTGATTTGACAAAAACCCTGACTGATATTCATACAATAATTGATTACTCACTAAATGGTTATAAACATGTTTATAAATAACCCTCTCCATAATTTTCCCAATACAGCTTATCAAAGAAATATGCCTAAAGTTAGACGGAAGAGATGAATCGCCCTTTTTAAATATTGCAGTCACATTAGCTATTTTCCAAGAAGAAGGAAATGTTCTCTCTTGAATAGACTTATTAAAAATAATCTGATTACTCACTAAATGGTTACAAACATGTTTATAAATAACCCTCTCCATAATTTTCCCTATACAGCTTATCAAAAATAGGCCTATAGTTAGACGGAAGAGATGAATCGCCCTTTTTAAATATTGCAGTCACATTAGCTATTTTCCAAGAAGAAGGAAATATTCTCTCTTGAAGAGACTTATTAAAAATAATCTGAAGAGGGATTGCGAATTGTTTCTAGTATTTGTATTATATCAATAATCTCACCAGGGGTTATAACTATGTTCTGTAATTTATTAGGTGTTCTAAACTCGAAATCAGGTAGAGTATGATTGTCTCCCGTAACAGATGAGATGTTGCAAAAGTACTTGCACAGTAATTCACATTTTTCACGATCTTCATATACAATAGCATCGAAATTAAAATCATTAATTATATTTTGTAAAGGAGGTACACAATTATTACCATGATTTGTGTTTGTTAACTTTTTCATGATTTTCCAATAGGTTTTAGAATTTCCTGCATTATTCAATAAATAATTATCCATATTATTTTCGAATTTTTCTTTTGTAATTTTCTTCATATTATTCACTTTATTTCTTTGTCGTTTGTAGTTATCGATATCATTATCTCTATGAAATTTTAGAACTTTTTTACGGAGTCTGTCTCTTATTCTTATTTCTTTTCTTATTAAGTTATTGAACCATGGCTTATCATGTTGACGTACTGTAATTATTTTAGATGGAATACATTCTTTCATAATATGTTGTAAATCCCGAGTAAATTCATTACACATTTCTTCTACTTCAAGTCATTCAAAATTTTCAACTCAATTAATATTGTCTAATATATTACCAAAGCGTATATAATCACCTTTATCATATTGTCAAATTTCTCTTGTAAAAGTTGAAGAGACACCTTTTGGACAGTCTATAAATGCAATCGCCGCATCATGATCACTGATATGGTTTGGCAAAGGAAGAATGTCAGAATAAATAGACTTGAGCGTTGAACTCAGAATGATTGGATCCAACAAAGTCGCGCTATTATTCATTGTTCTTGTTGGCTTTTCTATAACATTTTTAAAGCTAAAATTATTAATTAAATCAATTAATTAATTATTATTTTCACAAAGAAGATTGCTATTCAAATCACCCGTGATCACGATATTTTCATTTTGCTCTAGAGCCAACTCGATTGCAAATGATAACCTAGTCCAATAATCAATATCTGTCCATTAAGGACGGTAAGTGTGGCACAGTAACATCGATATACCTTTCGCACGAATTTGGATCCACATTGTTTCATCAATATGTTAATCTGTTTGTAGAAACATGTTGTTTTCAGTAAATTAATAATCCGCCCCTGCGAAATTTCGGTCGACTCGTTGAATATTGTGTGAGAAACAATCAAGGAGTACTTCATTATTGTCAATGTTGTTGTCAAGATGTGTCTCAGTTAATACTAAAATATCAAATTCTTCCGCAAAGTCTTGGATAAATTCTATTTTGTGACGAATACTTCTAATATTTTACGAAAGGATATGGAGTAAATGGACATGAGACCACAACACATATGTCAACTCCAACCGCAATAATTTTAATGAGCTGTAT
Source organism: Modiolus philippinarum (assembly GCA_002080025.1). Classification (NCBI taxonomy): domain Eukaryota; kingdom Metazoa; phylum Mollusca; class Bivalvia; order Mytilida; family Modiolidae; genus Modiolus; species Modiolus philippinarum. Next base: position 1,395 of record MJUU01057276.1, on the reverse strand, counting down.
GGCCACCTCGGAAATCAACTCCCCATCAGCAGCACCAGAACCCAAAAAAGGAAATCCACAATTTCAAAAAATGTCTAAAATGCACAAAACCAAACGAAATCCGAAAAATCAGTAATATCAAATATAGCTAAGGCAAAACTACGATGGAGGGAGTTAATCCTTAGGTTTTAGAATTTTCGTAAATTTAGATAATAAAAATTGAACAAAGTGTACACATGAGATATTATCTCATGTACAAGTACACCATATCTAAGAAAAATAAAGAGCATACATCTCTACCACGGGGAATTGTTTTACCAACTCCACACTGCAATAAAAGACAAACTCCTGTATTAAATATTTTACGAAAGGATATGGAGTAAATGAACATGAGACCACAACACATATGTCAACTCCAACCGCAATAACTTTAATGACTTCTATGGCCACCTCGGAAATCAACTCCCCATCAGCAGCACCAGAACCCAAAAAAGGAAATCCACAATTTAAAACAATGTCTAAAATGCACAAAACCAAACGAAATCCGAATAATCAGTAATATCAAATATAGCTAAGGACAAAACTACGACGGAGGGAGTTAATCCTTAGGTTTTAGAATTTCCGTAAATTTAGATAATAAAAATTGAACAAAGTGTACACATGAGATATTATCTCATGTACAAGTACACCATATCTAAGTTAAATAAAGAGCATACATCTCTACCACGTTTATATTTACAAATGGATAATGATTTTTCGAAACAGTCAGAATCAGACACGTTACTTGATGGACCGGGATTTTTTTCAACATTACCAATCAGAAGTAGTGTATTCAAAACTATTAAAAGGAACAATACATTTACATTGGGATTTAAACTCTGAAGCACCATCTTTGTAAGAATCTTTATTATGAACTGAAAACTTATGAGAGATTCTCCCATATCTACGGTAATAGAATATGCCCACAGCAACCCTATACAATTCTATACTATTACCCATTGGGGAAAAGGATTATAAGTGTATATGGGTAAATGCAGGCATATGAAGAAATAAAAGTTTTCCAAAATCAATCCATCCATTCATTTTTCTTAAAACGATATAAATCAACTCGTAAACAATCATCCATAAAAGCAAAATCAATGTGAACATAGTTATGTAGTTCTTCGTGGGCAAAATGATTTTGATCTGTTAAGTTCCAAATGAAAATGAAGGAGTAATTTTAAGTAAAATTCAATGGGAAGAAAAATCAGTGATCTGATTATTATTTATAAATTTGTTTTATTACTCTTAATTAAACTTAAGTTATTTAACGAATAAAAGGGAAGAAAAAAGATTCATTTATTGAATAGATATAAACAAAATAGGTCCATACCTTTAAATACAATATGAAATATGTGTGCGTTATTAAGCAAGAAT